>CAWUFW010025060.1:0-50326 GCA_963921515.1 Calotriton arnoldi | reverse complement strand
TGTTCCAAGATAGCCGGGGGCACAGGGTCTAGCGGGGAACCCGATTTGGTTTTGGCCACCAGGGAGCATAGGTTTTCCACTGAGATGCTCTTAATCATAAAGAAGCCATCTGGGGAGGGTTCGGAATTCCTATTTGGTGGAAGGAAGTAGTAGTTTTTAACAGTTGCTGGGAAAGAGGCATATAGAGATGAGATTTCATCAGAGAAAAAGTGGGCAATCTCATTACTGCTACTCATACTAGGTACCCTGACAGCTAACACAGTGTCCAGGGACGTAAAAGATTTAACAATTCTGAAAATCTCTTGAGGAGCATTTTTGCCTCGTCTATCTTTTGTGTGAAAAATACTGCCCGAGCCAGCCTAATCTTCATATGGTATTCCTTTAATGCAAGCAGGTAAGTCTCTTTGTCTAGGGAGCAATAGTTCTTCCGCCAATTGTGTTCCAAATGCTTGCATGACTTTTTAGTTTGTAGGAGGTCCTCCGTAAACCATCCCGCCAAAGGTCTGGAACGAGACAAGTTTTGCATTTTTCGGGGAGCTATGAGATCTAATGCTTCCTTGATCGAGGCCGAGACTTGCAAATTGGCGGCCTGTGGGCAGTTTACTAGGTACGGAAGGCGGCTGCTCAGGGCACATAGAAAAGCCCCCTGAATAACCCTAGCCCAATTCCGAGTTTTGATAGAGTGCGCCCGTAATTGTTTCGGCGGGGGATGGGCGTCCAGAATCTGAAAAGGGATAATATAATGATCGGACCAGGCAATACGAATCGGGGAAGCTACTATCACTAAATCCGGATTTGCAAAAATGGGGTCAAGAGTGTGCCCCAGAGTATGTGTGGATTCCTGTACTAGATGTTGGAACTGAAGCTGCTTTAAGTCCTCCATTAAGTCTACACTAGTGTGCGAGGTTGGATCATCAAAATGTAAGTTAAGATCCCCTAAAATTAGGAAGTTGGAATGTTGCAAAGCAAAAGCCGGAATGATATCAAGTAAGGTTGTAATGAAAGATGCAGCAGACCCAGGAGGCTTATAATTCAATAGGCCATTGAGGGAACAGCGGCCCATAATAGTTAGAGAAAAAAAAGCTGCTTCGGAGCCACTGATCTGGACTTCCGATAAATTGCAGTGCAGCTGTTGTTTATATATCACCGCCAGGCCCCCTCCCCTTAGGTCTATCCGGCCTAGTGATTGCATAGCCTGTAGGAATGGCATCTAAGATGTCCGGAGAGGACTGAGCATGAAGCCAGGTTTCCACCAGGAAAAGAGCAGTCATCTGTCGGGCCAATATGAGGTCAGCAATTTCAAATCTATGCTTGGGAAGGGACCGACAATTTAGTAAGAAATATTGGGCAGCCTTCAAACTACTAGAAGTGGTTGAAAGTCTTGGGCGTAGCACAAAGGAACACCTGGGGCATGCACTCTGTCCCATGTCTACCTTTACTGAGTGTTGGCAGGTGGCTTTAGTCTCATAGTTCAGGGATCGTAACTCATCTGATGAAAACTGCACCAAACCTGGGCTGAAAATGACAGGGTGTCTAGCCCCTGGCACCGTCCAGGCCCAGACGGGCGCAGACTGGCTTGCCTTAGGCGCGCCTTCATCCACTGCGCGGTCCCGCCAGGCTTCTACTTTTATAGCCTGTGCGACTAGAGAGCAAAAGCCCAAGATGGCGGCCCGCTCCAACCTACGGGAGCCATCAAGGACCTGAAAAGGACAGCACAAACAGAGGAGGGGGCCCAAAACCTAGGCACGGACGAGAACCACACAGCAGCCCCCCAGGTAAGCAGTGAGAGATTACCTGAAAGAGGGCATTCAAGTACACACATATCAAAAACTTTGCATTAGTTTAAAAGATTTCCCATTTAGGTTCGAAGAAAAACAATCAGGCAGCCTCTGAAATGAACTTCCTAACCGATAGTGCTGCGCGGTCGTGCCAGGCTCCTACTTTTATAGCCTGCGCGACTAGAGTGCAAAAGCCCAAGATGGCGGCCCCGCTCCAATCTACGGGAGCCGTCAAGGACCAGAAAAGGACAGCGCAAACCGAGGAGGGCGCCCAAAACCCAGGCACGGGCGAGAACCACACAGCAGCCCCCCAGGTAAGCAGTGAGAGATTAGCTGAAAGAGGGCAATTCAAATTCAAGTACACACATATAAAAAACTTCGCATTCGTTTAAAAAGATTTCACATTTAGGTTCGAATAAAAACAATCAAGCAGCCTCTGAAACTAACTTCCTGACCGATAGTGTCAGTGAATGACATCAATGATGGCTTCATCCAGGGACTGTGAGTGTTTTTTAAAAGTTTGTGAGTCTTAAATATATATACCAAGGTGCATTGGTGAATCAGTGGGTGTATGAGTGGCTGTATGGATGATTCATTGGGTTCGTGACTGACTGGATAGGTGAGTGATTAGGTGTCTCAGTGAATGTCTGGGTGAGTGACTAGGTTTTGAGAATGTCTGTATCAGTCTGTCAGATGGTATCTAAGTGGCTCTGTGGGTTGGTGAGTGGGTACATGAGTGGCTGTATGGGTGATTGATTGGTTGTCTGAGTACCTGTATGGGTGTATGAGTGTCTGTGTGAGTGGGAGAGAGGGTGTCTGACTGCCTGCATGGATGAGTGAGTGGGTGACTTAATGGCTGTATGGGTTAGTGAGTGCATAAGTGAGGGGCTGTATAGGTGACTGAGTGTGTGTATGGCTGAGTCTGTGAGTGAATGGATGTGTCAGTGGTGTATTGGTGAGTAACTGGATATATGAAAGGCAGTATAGGTGAGTGTTGGAGTATATGAGTGACTGCATGTGTGAGTGAGGGATTGTGATAGTGGCTGTATGGGTGAGTGTATGCTTGTGTCAGTGACTGTATAGGTGAATGAGTATGTGCTGGTATCTGTATGAGTACGTGAGTGGGTGTGTGTGTAACTGTATAGGTGAGTAAATGGCTGTGTGATTGACTCTATAGGTGAGTGAGTAGGTGTGTGAGTAGCTCTTTGAGTGACTGACAGTGTGTGAGTGGGTGTATGGGTGTAAGAGTGGATATATCAGTCGCTGTATTAGTGAATGAGTTGGTGCTTGAGTGACTGTATGGGTCACTGAGTGGATGTGTGTGTAGACCTTTGAATCATTGAGTGGGTGTGTAAGTACTGGTATGGGTGTGTCAGCGGTTTTGAGAATGGTAGTGTGGAAGTTGGAGTAGGTGTATGAAAGGTTATATGGGAGTGTAAGTGGGTGCGTCTGAGATTCCGAGGATTCACTGTCATCAGTGAAGTCATTTGAGACGTCATCAGTGATGCCTCAATTGATGTCACTGACCATGTCATAAGTGATGTAATATGTGAGGTCATAAGCAGTGCATTGCGAGGGCATGAGTTATAGCTAGCTCAGCTAGCTATATCTGCTGAATTGCACTGGTTTTGTACGAGTGAAACCTGAGCCTAACTACAACATCCCTGTAACCTTTGTTTTTTTTCAGTGAATTTTATACGTTTTTTGAACTCCATTTCCAAACTACAACGTCCCTGTAACCTTTGTTTTTTTCAGTGAATGTCTATGGTTTTTTAAGTAGTAGTCACGTTTGTAGAGTGGTGGAGAAAGGGGGCTGGGCCTCAGACCAGCTCTCAGGAATTCCACAGTGTAGGACTTACAGGAGGTACCAGGAGGGCTTCTTGGCTCCCAAGGTCCCTCAGGAGTAAAGTGGACTTTATACCCCAACCAGTAGTGCACCAGGAGTCGTGTTTGCAGAGTGGTAGAGAAAGGGGGCGTGGCCTCTGAAGACCTGTAGAAATCTAGCTCTGTGGTACACATTGCTGAGAACTCATAAGAGGCCATGCCCCTTTCTCCACCACTCCGCAAACACACCTCCTGGCGCACGTCTAGTAGGGGGAGAAAGTCCCCATGGCTCTTGAGGGTCCTTGGGGCCCAACTACCCCTCCTGTTACCTTTAGTAAGTCCCACACAGTGGGATTGCTGAGAACTCATAGGAGGCCACGCCCCTTTCTCCTCTGAACATCATACTGCAGGTGTGCCTTCAGTGCACTTATGAATGTAGGTATGTAGGCTTCAGATGAATGAGTGCAGGATAATACTGGCTGTGGTCAACCACCTTTGCTGCCATTGGGAAGTTGCTCTAAAACAGGGCTACAGGTACAGAGCGACTTCTAGATAACAGCAACTCACACACACTGGTACTTGAGTTGCGACGTGCTTAATTGACCAAAACAGACCCTAGATCAGACGTTGTATTGACCAATCAGACGTTTCAAAGCCCAGCACCCTAAGCCGCTCACTTTAATCGCCGTCTCTCTCATTCCTGCCGCCATTTAATTGCAACTATTTGACATGCTGTAAAATCCCATGTACAATTCACATTAGCAAATAATTTTAGAATCCAGCATTCTGCGACTCACTTAGCCCTTCCCAAGCATAGCGAAGAAAAAAAAACATGTGCTAAAGCAGATGTTTGAAGGGGAAAAGGGCCGTATTTTCTTTCTCCGAGAACCAGGAAGTGACAGCCATTGAGATTTAAATGACAGCCTGTGACATTAGCAGCTACAATTAAAAGGCATTACGGCCTTCACAGTAACAAATTATCATTGCACGCCTCTCGTCAGGAAAACATTAACAAGCGCGTAGTTAGACAAGCAGCTTGATCCGTGATAGCAAGAGAGCGCTAATTCACTCACAGAGGCCTGCTGTGAGTACGAACGTGTCTCCAGGAAGATGAGAAAAGGAGGAGCAACGTGACCTCTGCAGCTGGGACATGGGCATGCAGGGCGTCTAGAGGGAGGGCTTGCATACCTGCGTTCATAGACAAAGGCCTGTGCAATTTAAATGACTGAGCGTCACATGTGAATTCGCAGCAGAGTTAACAGCCAATCCCTTTGTTACTGGGCAAACATTTAAAGCAGTCAGAAGTGGCTCAGATGGGCACTAAAAGGGAAGACGTGATCGCTATGTTAGTTCAGTAGAATTTTAGGCTCCACAAAATAAATAAACCCAAACTGAACCTTGAAAGCGAGTAATGATTTTATAGTGGACGTAAAAGAATGATAAGACTGAATGCCATTAAAGAGATCCTTCAGTGGACTAATAAACGTGTAGCGAGGTGATCGGAAAAGGGAGGCAGAAGTAGAAAATAAACCTGTATGAAAAACTCAGATAGGTACATGAAAGGCTTTCTTTAATGCTGGTGTTTGCACGATTTAACTCTGGATGCCGAAGTCCAGACTCCCTGTGGTTTTGTGCAGGCGCTTGAGCAACACCAAGTGATACCAGCCAGATCACAATAGGGTGAATTTTTTTTCCTCTTAAAGTCTTCTCAAGCGCAGCAATAAATGGTTTAGATAATATATTCAAAGTGCGTGATAGGGGCAGAAACCGCACAAACACATACTGGTGTCCACGCAAATTCACACCTACTAAAGTCACGCAAAGCCCCGTGACATATCAGTGCTGTAAAATATCAATGTCAAATGAAAACATGTGCAAACAATGTGCTAAAGTGGGGTCAGGTTACATGGCATCAATTCTCAAAGAGTAACAACAGCAAGGAGTGCACATATTTCCAGATGCACCGCTGCATGAGGTGCTCTACATACCTCTGCACTGAGACTTTTTCCCTGGCAGAATTGTTTTACATACATGGAGCATGCAGACACGAGCATAGCGATGCTTGTTTTTCATTCTGAGGTAAGATGGACACAGCATAATGGCATGACCTGTCCTAGTGGCAACTACTAAAGTTTGAGGCCTGAGCCTGATTAATGCTCTATTACTTACCGGTAATCTTCATTACTCCGGGTCCCGTTGTCCTCGTCCCATTCATTAACAAAGTGGAGATAACCATCTCCAGACAGAAAAAAAGACCAGAGGAATGCTGGGACCCTAACCCTGCCCTACCCTAACCCTCCCACTGGGAGTACATAAGCAGCACTTACCCAGCATTCCGCCTGAACCACCAAGCCCCCCAGGAAGGCTGGTAGTCCGGGAGGGAGGGCGGGGCGTATGGCTGGGATGAGGACAACGGGACCCGGAGTAATGAAGATTACCGGTAAGTAATAGAGCATTACCCCCAGGTCCCTTATGTCCTCGTCCCATTCATTAACAAAGTGGAGAGTACCAAAGCAGAAAACCCGGCCTTCCAAACCCTCAAGCACACCCAGGAAACAACACCAAAGGCAGCAACCCATGGGAAGCAAAAAGGGGGGAACCGCAGGAAGCAACCGGCCAGCAAGCCAGAACAGGTCAGCAGGGACACAAACAAGGACCGGAAACGGAGCCAAGGAAAACAGAAGGCCATAGCCACAACAAGGAGGCAGCCAACCAGAGAAACCAGAAACAGAGCAACCAGGCCAAAAAAAGAAAAACCCCAACCCAACAGGATATGGCCAACGGAACCCACCGGACAAAGGCCGACAAGCCCAGAACCACCAGGAAGGCACACAGGACCCGGCAGCAGCACAGACACCGAGCAAACGCCAACCACACCGGAGAAAGCAAAATAAAAGAAAAGAGGCCAAGGCCGGCCAACAGGGAGCAGGCGCAACCACCCAGACCAAACCAGGAAGGAGGGAAGCACAGGCCAGGCACCGGCCCTCTCCCCCAAACAGAATGACCCGGCCCCCAGAGAGCCCAGAGGACAAAGCCCCTGAAACCCTGCAGAGGAGGCCCAGACCCCAGGAAAAAACAGCCAGCACCACCAGGGCCGCCAAACGACAACCACCAAGCACCCAGCCCAGAAGGCGGAGCCACAGCGAGAGCCCAGGAGCAGGCCAAGTGCCAGAAAAGGCCAAGGGACACACAAAAATGCCGGGGAAACAGAAACACAACCCCAGGAACGACGCCGCACAAGGCCCACAGAGCCAGCAGGGAGCAGGCCCGCGAACCAAACAGAGACCAGCCGCCGAAAGAACGAAACACCAACCAGGAGGACCAGACAGCCAGACCCCAACCAAACAGAAAAGGACAGGGAAAGAGCCAGAGACCAGAAAACCCAGAAGGCCAAAAGCCCCACAAGGAACGAGGCCGCAAACCGAACCAGGGCCCGACACGAAACCCCAGAGCAGCAGGGGCAGAGGAGGCCAACCCCAAAGGCCACAGGCCAGAGATGCCCCCAGAAAGACCCAGCAGACAGCCGACCAAACAACAGAGAGGCCAGCAAAGACCGGAGACCAACAACCCGGAACCGTACCGGCACAGACGGGGCTGGACAGGGCCAACGGCCACAACCCCGAAACCCCCAACCCCACAGGGAGGGAAAACGAACCCCCGAAACCAGGCAAGCCAGAGAGGCAACAGAAGCCTGGGCAGAAGCCAAACAGACCGCACAGGCACACAAACACCAAGGCCCAGCACGCAGCAAGGGCGGGCAGGAGCAGCGGAAAAGACCCCAGGGCGCACAGCACCGCCGACCAGGAACCAGCCAGGCCCGACCCCACCCAATTTCGGAGAGGAGACAAGAACAGGAGCTGGCAGGAACGAAAGGCCGCAGGCCAAGAAAACAGCCACAACCAGGGCAACAAACGCAAAAGGAATCAGGAAGCCAGGGCCGAAGCCAAGCAACCCGATGAAGCAGGAGGACCCCCCGGCCCAACCTGCACCCGGAAGAAGCCCACGCAGTGCACAGGCAGAAGCAAAGGGCAGGGAGGCCGACAGAGACCCCCAGCACACAACCGCCGGACCACACAGCAGGCCGGATGAAAACAAACAGAGGCAACCGCCAAAGCGGAAACCGGAGGAAGCAGAGAAGCCAGAGGCACAAGCAACACCAGACCCCGGACAACCAGAGGAAAAGAGGGCAGACCCCCACAGTGGCAAGACAAACACCACAGAACCGCACCCCGACAGGGGAGGGGGCAGAGGGGGGCACGCCAAACAACAGGCACACACCGGGAGCAGGGCCCGGGGGAGCAAGGGAAGACAGGAGCGGGCCAGGACACCGGAACCAGGAAAAGGACCGGGGACGCCAGGCAAAACACACCCAGAGCCGGCAGAGAAGCGACAGCACAGCCAGCAAAACCAAGGAGGCACAACCGGAGGCCACGCCGAACCAGCCGCAAGCCGGCAGACCAGGAGCAATCGAAGGCAACCCCGGACATGCCAACCCAGAAGCACAGAACACCAGGACCCCACACAGGCCCGAACAAGGCCAGACGCAACCCAGGGGCAAACAGGGCGGAAAGGCCACCAGCCACATGAAGGGCCAACTAAGGAGGAGCACCGGGGCAACAGGGGGAAAACCAGAAGCCCAACAGCAGCCAAAGGAAATCCAGCAGGACCAGGCAGAAAACGCGGACACCCAACCAGAGGCAAACCAAGCCCGGGAAGAGAACAGCCGGCAGGAGCAGGCCCAGAAGGGCACTCCAGGGCACGGCCCAAACCACCGGGGCGCCACGCCAGGACACCCAGAGAGCGCACAGGCAAGGACGCAGGGCCGAAGAAGGCGACCAACAGGCACCGAAAAGCCCACAGGAGCAGGAAAGCCCCCCACCCAGGCACCAGCCAGGCCCGACCCCGCCAAATTACGGAGACCAGATGAGACCAGGAGCCCCCAGGGAGCAACCGCACCAGGATCCCAGACGGACCCACAACAGGGAGAACCACAGAGAAGACAGGAAACCAGGCACCAACGACCAGGACACAGCACCAGCGAAAGACAGCCAGGCCCAAACAACAGCGGCATGAACCCCGGACCCCCAGGGACCACCAGAAAAAGGAATCCAAACAGGCGAACCGCCACACGGAATGCACCCCCGGGGGGGATGGGAGAAAAGAACAACGCCCACCCCCCCAGCCCAAGGCGCGCCACCATGCCAGGGCAGGAGGATGAAACATCCTGTGCGCCAGGCACACTGGGGGCAGAAAAGACCAACCCACAGCCAACAGCCAGGCCGCGAGAGGGCCGGAGCACCAAGGCCCCCAACTGACAACCAGAGGCAGACCCCAAGTTGCACCGCACACCAAAGGAAGAGCATGAGCCCAACCACACCAGAGAAAAAAACGAAGCAAGCCACAGCACCCGGCAGGCCCGGCAGACACCCATCCAAGCACCAACCAGGCCGGACCCCGCCAAACCCAGAGATCAGACAAGGACAGGCGCAGTCAAGTCGGGAGGACCGTAGGCCACCCAGAAGCCCCGGCAACACAGAGCCACAACCAGCACCAAAGACACAACTCCGAAAGGAACCGCACAGAGCGGGAACGCGACCCAAAGGAAGCAGGGGCCGAACACCAGCACCAGCCGCGAAACAGGAAGACACAGGCACCAGGCAGAAGCATCCAGCAGACAGAGGGCCGCAGCAGGAGCAGCCACAGACCGAGCATCACCACCTGCGGAACCAGGAGGGCGCGGCCAGGACCCACCAAAGCAAGCCAAGGCAAAAGGCATGCAGAGGAAACAGAGCAGAGCCCGCAAAGACAAGGCCAGAAGACCCTCCAGGGCCACCCCTGAGAAGCAAGTGGAGCGCAGTAGTAGCAGGGGAACACAAGGACCACGCCAAGGAAACCACAGAAGCCAGGAACAGCGCAATGAAAGTGCCAGAGCCACAAGCAACAAAAGACAGCAGCACCCAGCACGGAAGAGGCAAGCAGCCGGAGACAGCACCAGCCAGCCAGCCCACATGAAGCATCCCAAAGGCAGAGGACAAGCCACACACTCAGGAGGCCCCGGGACAAACACCAGCAGCCCCACGCCACACGAAGCCAGAACCAGCGCAAGGAAGGAAGAGAAGGGCACCGCACACGCAGGGGGCCCCAGGCACAAACCCCGGCATCCCAAGGCCGTACAGGACCCAAACCAGGAGCACACACAGGGCGCAGCAGGGGAAGCACGCAACGACAGAGGCTGCGGAACAGACCCGCACAGGCGACAGGACCAACCGCCAGGGCCAGCGCAAGCAGCAGGACACCAGCACACCGAATACAAAACATACCGGTGCACCGACTATAAAACAAGTATGTAGAGGAGCACAGCATATCACCAGAGAGGAACCAGGCGCAGACAATGGGAACCGGGAGAGTAAGCAATCAGCCAGAATCAGAGGATGGTGCCCCGACTCCGAGACTCGAACCCAGATCCCCAGCTCCAGAGACAGCAGCCGGCCGCACAGACCGCGTGAGCCGCTGAGCCACATCCTCACCCCCAGAACAGCGGTGCAAAGAAGGAGCAGCCCGGACCCCCTGCAAGAGCCGCAGAAGCCAAGGGGCCGAAGGCCCGCGCAGCAGGGCACCAGAGCAGAAAGCACGCAAATCCAGGGAGAAAGATAACACAGCTTCAGTCCCAGATTGTGTTTGCAAATTCGAATACGAACTGTAAACCCTCCATAAAACATGTCCTTCTAATCAGTCATGCTCAGTCTCCTCCCTTCCGCCCAGAAGCACAGGAAACGGAGGCGACCCCGAGGCTTGAACCACGGCCTCCCAGCTCCAAGGCCGGCAGTCTAGCCTTGAGCCACATCCCTCCCCCCGCAAACAGTCAAAAACACCCGCAGGAAGAGAGAAAAACCGCTATGCGGAACTCACCCGGAGTGGGGGCCACCACCAGGAACAAGGCCCCCACCCCAACAGCCAGCCCAAGGCAACCACCAGGACACGCCAGAGCCGGGAAGGCCAGGAACACCTCAAGCGCGGCACGTCTTCCACCCGGCCAGGCCCCAGGAAGACGTGCTCGCGACCCGGAAGCAACCGGGATGCCACGCACCAGCCGCAAAGGGCCGGTCGGCAAGGCAGGGCCAGCCACGAACAGCAACTGCCTCCCAGCAAGCCCGGCAGGCCAGGAGACAGACCAGTAAACCCCCCGCCCGCACTGCCAGGCAGCCGGGCGGGGGGAGGAGAGAAGAAACGCCACCCCAGCCCAGCAGGAGCAGCACCAGCAACCACGTCCATTCTGTCGACAGACAGAAAAAAAGAACAGGCGGAATGCTGGGTAAGTGCTGCTTATGTACTCCCAGTGGGAGGGGCAGGGTTAGGGTCCCAGCATTCCTCTGGTCTTTTTTTTCTGTCGGGAGATGGCTATCTCCACTTTGTTAATGAATGGGACGAGGACATAAGGGACCTGGGGGTAATAAATAACCTGAACCAGTCATTGTAGCCTGAACAGCCGCCCCAGAACCTTTATTTGGCAGCGTGAACTGTCTCCTGCATTGGCCCCTTTGTGGACATCAGTGATCCCACCCGGGGAGTGCTCTGGCGAACTTCAGGAGCAACCTTGGCAGGCTGGCATATTTAGTATCATATTAGTAGAAGTACAACATTTGTGATGAAATGTTGCTTAGCACACACACAGGGATGGGCATTATTCCTTCGAAATGAATTTAAAACTAGTGGTATTCCTCACTGCACTCAACTCTGGCTGAAAATGTATTCACTAGGCAGGAAGACGCTGCATCTTCCGCAGGCACCAAACCTGGCCTCCTTTGCATCCTGTGTGTTTTTTTTAAATCTGACTCACAATTTGTTTATGGGCACATTGTGGCAGGAGCAATTGAGGCATTTTATTTCCTGCCCTTCCTGTAACTCATATGGCTTTTGAACTAATGCAGTTGAAAAACTGTGCTGTAACATAAACTGCTTCGACCTTTATTTCTAAAATCTCTTCTTTGGAGGGAGACACTCCCCCGTGTCCACTGCAGAGTGGCAAGCTTTTTCTACACCCCAGCTTGCATTGTGCACTGTGGATGGAGCAATGAGGGGTTTCTATGAGGCATGATTTTTTATTCCAGTCCAACCTGAATGTGCGACACAAATGGCCATAATAATAATGATCTGTTTTGGCAAGTGGAGACTTACAACTTACAGAGAGCAAACTCACGGAGTGTCACACAGCTGTTTTATTAATATACATCGGGACCCTTCTCCTGGCTGGTCTGCCGCGAGCCTGCTTGGGTTAAGCGTTGCTTAGGTAAATTGTGATCCTGAGGCTGTGAAATGATGCGAACGATTTGGATCTCTTTACATATCTACACCCAGGATTTCGTTCAGAACAGAACCTTAAGCATGATAAAAATCGAGCAGATGGTCTGCCTTGTGTTTGCGACAGTGAAGCGGTACCCTTTAGTGCATTTCTTGTTTAGGGAGAGGGCTGGTGATGGTGAGTAGGGTACACGCCTGTTTCGCACTGTGCAAATATCATAAAATCGGGACAATCCCCTCTTTAATGACCAGTCATCAAAGCTAAAGAAAGGAAGCTCTTCTTAGGGCAGCTCTTCAGCAGAGCCATTGTTAAGATGAATTTACCGAACAGTGGAGTTCTCCGAGATTCACACAGCTCCATGAATGCTCCAAAGAGGGCTTTTCCGTTTCTATTGACTGCAAGGGTCCGGCGAGGAGATGTTTGATTAGAGGGAACATTAAGAATTAGTTTAGACCCGCTCTTTAACGTCTCCAAACATTTAAACACACTTCTCATGAAGTTTCCTTATGACCCCAGATGTCCTCGTTTTACCAATGATGTTTTGCAATAGATGTTCTGTCTGTATGTTGAAGGGGCATGAAGTGAAAGTGTCATACGTAATAAAAGTAAATAGAGTGAAACACAAGAGTACTGTATGCAGTGGCGGCTCGCCGAGGGAGTGGTGCGGGGCGGGGGAGGGGCAGGGTGGGGGGGGGGGTAGTGGACTCGGCCGTACGACGGACAGAACTCCTCTGAGTTCTGTCCGTCGTAAGGCCGAGTCCACTACCCCCCCCACCCTGCCCCTCCCCCACCCCGCACCACCGCCCCGCACCACTCCCTCGGCGAGCCGCCACTGACTGTATGTCAACATGCACTCACTTGTGGTTTTATATGAATATTAGACTAAATGGATGTGATGGGTTCCACCTTGTCTATCTACACTGCGGTGTTGATCAATGCATTTAGACCTCTGTTTAATGTCACGTTAGGTTTTTAATGTGTTTTGCTATACTGTGTAGCATTTCTTTATGTCATGTTTACAACGTAATGTCACCTTATGTTACGCGAAGTCATATGTATTATCACCTCAGGTTATTTTACACTGTTATACTATGCTATGTTATGTTATATTATGTTATGTTATGTCAGGGACTGCCTAGCTGTCCAGTTCACATAGATAAAAAGGTTCCCAGGATGGTTCTCTGTTTATCACTGGTAGCTAGGCAGCACCCGGAGAGAAGGAGCTTGAGGTGCTATGTGTTAGAGCAGAACCATACATAAACACATGTAAGAATTGAAATGCCCACGTTAGGTGAACTATAAACATTCAATAAAATAAAGAGAAGAGTAATTTAAGTGAAATAAAAATCATGTAATAAAATAAAGACAAGAGGTAAGAGCGATTGGTCAAGGGATTCTAAGGTTGTAAAAGAAAATATATGAAAGTCCACAAAAGTTCATTGGGAAAAAAGTGTCCAACACTAAACAATGGGTCAATTCAGGAAACACCCAAACAGAGCCCAGTGCCTATAATGTAAATTGCAAGGGAGTCGGAGTGTGGGGGGGGGGGGTAGGATTACCTTCTGATCTGCAGAATTTGTTTGTTCAAACTTACTACAGTGAGTCAGCCAACAGATGATGCCATCACAATGATTCTCTAAGCAGGACGTTCGAAGTTGTGGAGATGGAAACTTGAAGAAGTTTGAGCCTCTGGCCTTAAAAAGGACAATTTGCCACATCGTTCTTATCCTACATTGTTCCACATAGCTTCGTAATTGTACAGAAAACACTCTCATCCTTTCATAAATAGTTTAAGGTCCCTTGTTTCCATAAAAACCCGAACGTGAAACCACAAAGAAAGCATAAGAGGAAAGCTAATGACCAACCATAGATGCAACTACAGTTAAGTGAGGATTCGTAGGCACCAACCCACATGGAAGAAATGGAGGAAATGCTCTATCGGGACATTTAAGAGAAATCTTACAAATAGATGACTCTTTTTCTCTTCTTAACATGTTCTAATCGAAAAGATTAGTGAACTACCATTGTGTGTCTAGACAAAGCTTGAGGAGCTAATAACCAACAAGTGAAACAAACACCAGCTGAATGTGTTTTCTGTGTATTGACAAAACTATGTAGACAAATATCAAAGTGAGCTAATTATTGGAGAAGTAAAATACAAGTTTTAAATAGAGGAATAAATAGACTGAATTTTTTCTTCTATGAAACATATATTTCAACGCAAGAAAGAGGGCAGATATAAAAAAAAAGCGCAAAGGGCGCTAAATCCCTCCCCAACATCAGTTAGTACATTTTTAACTAGGTTGGAAGGCCACTCCCAGTGTAGCCACAGCACCTAAAGGAATTAATATAAAGACAGGATACTATTATGACACATAAGGTAGGCTTCCGGAGATATTGTTTAGAGTTTGGCAGACATAACACTCCATCAAAACGTGGTGATATCAAACCTGTCGTGTTTGACTTATCACAGGCTAAAAAGCACTTGCAATACAGCGGATGGGACATCCACCTCATTTGTGGTGGAGTATCCCATTCACCAAATTCTACATAGGGCCCCGAGTTCAGGTCCAAATAATGCTTAGGATGGGGTCAGAAAAATTGTTCAGTATGCTTTTGAACAAGGACGAGAAAGCAGAAATTCAAGATAAAGGTAAGAACAAATTATTTAAATGTTCCTTTGGCAGATCTCAGGCAGAATTCAGGCATGGAGATCATTTGAATCCAAGCCGTATGTTAAATGTCAGCGTGCCAATAATGGTTTTTAAAAGAGAACCTGTCCTGCTATTGGACGGTGATCACGGTGCCATCACAAGAACATCATAACACTGCTGCCTTTAATACACCAAGGGGCATATTCTCAAGGAACTATCGCCGAGTTACCGGCACTTTATCGCAGCCAAAGTCGCGATAAATACATCGCCCCATTCGCAAGCTGGTGTTAACAGCCTATACCACCAGTTTACCCGCGATAGCAGCGGCAAAATACATCGCCACAGAAGACCACGGCAACTATTGCTAATGAGATGCAGAGTAGGCGTTCCCGTGCAAAAAGCCGCGACAACACCACACCACAACATTCTCAACGACCAGCCACATCTGCGATGAGAACACAAAACATGCGATAATGCGCGTTAACTGCAGGAAATTAACACCTGCTCTGACCTGGTGTAAAGTCAGACGACAACCGGCACCATCAAAGGGAGCACAGCCCAGAGCCACACATGAAGAACAACAGATGCCATGGAGCCACTCACCATGCATCCCTGAGCCCCGAGAGGGCAACAACACCCACCGCAACCACCCCCAGGACCCTCCCCCCCCGGGGCCCCACTACGAGCACCACCCACCCCCCCCACCCCGGACAAAGAAATGTCACAACAACGTTACCAAAATCATGCACAAAACAATTCGCATGAAGCCGCTCAATCACAACACCTAACATACATCTGTGGACAGAAAAAGGAGAGTCAGACATCCACAACATGAAATACAAATAATACGTTTATTACAGAACAAAACCAAAACAAGAATACTGAAGAGGCATGGAGGGTCTTCTCAGGACAATCTGCAAGTCACAGCCTGCAAAACAGAAATCTAGATAAGAAGGTGTGTCATGCGCTCATAAAAGTACAGAGAGAGAGAGAGAGCGAAAGAGAGATAGAGAGGGAGAGAGAAACAGAGGGAGAGAGGGAGAGAGAGAGAGGGAGAGAGGGAGAGAGAGGGAGAGAGAGGGAGAGAGAGAGGGAGAGAGAGAGAGAGAGAGGGAGAGAGAGAGAGAGAGGGAGAGAATGCCAACACTGCGGACCCATGCCTCACCGCTCACCTGCTGCCACCGGTGTGTCTCCAACCACGTGCCGGTATACACTGCAGTCCCCCAGGTCCCTCATCTGAAACAGTTTCCAGAGACATGAATGGCAGAGACCATACAGTTTCACACGCCATCATCGCTTGCCCGCCCCTGCGCACACAGGCTGCTGCACCCCCGCCCCTCCCGCCGCCCAGCGGTGGTTGCCCGCCCCTGCGCAACCAGGCCCCACTGCTCACCTTCCGCCACCGGCGTGTCTCCAAGAGGGCCCACCATGTGCCAGTGGGAGCTCCAAGCCCGGGGCCCGCGACCCTGGCACCCTCCACATCATGCAGCCAGGCACCGCGGGTCACCAGGTCACACACCTGATTCTGGGTCTTGATTTCGCAATGGCAGAGAACAATTCAGTGCACAGGGCATCATCGCAGGCTGCACACCCGCTCAGCCCAATAGGTGCCACTAACTCTGTGAACCGTGAGGCGACGCCACGTGGCGGGAGGCACGCACTGCCCGCTGGTTCAGGCCTACACTGCGGTCCAGCAGGGCTCACACTAAACCTTGCCAGTCCTGACCGCCAGGACGGCGCATCATCGCAGGCTGCACACCCACTCAGCACTTCAGGTGGCCCTATCTCAGTGCACCGAAAGGCACGGTCTCGTGGCGGTGTGCCTGTGCCTGCCGCAGTGTATCCGGTGCCACCAAGTCTGTGCACCGCTAGCCATGGACCCTTCATGATTGAGTCCCATGGTGCGGACGCCATTATGTCAGCCCCGGCACTGGGCAAAGTGAGGTGGCAGGGCCCTAGGCCCTCATGCATAAATGAGAACCACACGGAGACAGCCAGTCAGAGATTGGAAATGGCGTCCAGCACATGCGCCAGGGCCTTTTTATTGGCAGGGTCACATGTCCTGTGACGCCTGTGCTGGATGGGTGTGGTGTGGGTGTAAACATCCGTGAGGGAGTGGCTGTAGCATGCTGACAACTAGACCTGTGAGCATCAGATCCCTACAGGGAAGACCTGGGACATGTAGCCTTGTCGTCGTCCCCTGTGAGCTTAAGCGGAGTGGGCTGTCCTTGCGTATGCCAGTCCAGCGTAAGGGTGTGAACAATGACCCCGGGGTCCTGGGCGTGGTTCCGTCCTGGGCAGGACAAGGAAGCGACTAATGGATGTGTCGCTGTTGGAGTGTCGGCACCACACGGACCGCAATTGGCAATGTGTCAGCCTGTGACCCAAGTCCCACAACATGCGCAACATGGACGTAAGGGGAGGTCACTGACCCTACATTCATACCAACTTCCACACTTGAAAGATCATAGACATGACACATCTGTGTTAACATGAATGTTTATTGCACATTCAGTGGTGTGTTGCAGCTGGAGCAGTACAGGGCCATGCAGACCCCACTCTGCATCGTTGGCATGTGGAGGGCCAGCCAGAGTCCCTCAGGGAATGACGAGTACATCGGGGAAGGAAGAGTTCAGTCCGTAGTCTGATATCCGTGTCGTTGGTGGCCAAACAGATTATGGCAGTCCATGTCGTGGTCCAAGGTGAGTGTCGCAGAGTGCATCGGGGGACAGTGGCAGCTGATGATGCAGAGGGCAGAACCAAGCAGAAACAGGCCACATTTTTGGAGATGGATGCTATCTCTTCCTTCTCACCACCAAGGCGGATTCATCCGCATCTTCGTCCTCTGCTGTTGCATGTGCCTCACATGTGGGTGGTGGTGTTCTGTCTCCAGCACTGTGTGGCAGTGACACATCAGGGGCCGGAGATGTGGATGGGGTGGTAGCAGCAGCATGCATCAGCGCCAGGCCTTGTGGCAGCAATGCCATGAGGATGGTCTTTATGTCATTGAGGGACCCAGCTACCTCTCGCTGGTGTGCAGCCGTGGCAGCCGCTCTTTCTGCCCGCGTCCGCTCCATGTTCTCCATGAGCCTCCGCATGAGTCCCAACTCCCGGGCGAGTTCGCTGGTGGCACTCTGACTAGTCAGTCATTCTTGTCTCTGAGTCAGGACTCTGGCAATGTCAGCCATGGTTCGTTGGAGTGCATGGAGCAGACTGTGGGTGTCCGTTAGGGACTGTGAGTGGTCCCTGATGGGACTTGGACACCCACGTATGGCGTCTAGTTTGTCTGCCATGAGGTCGAACCCCACCTGCACCTGTTCAGCCAGCTTCTCCTGGCACCCCAACACACGGCGTTGGAAGGCCATGTGTTCGTCGTGGGGGTCTTGGGAGGCAGCCGTGGTGGTGGGTGCTGCCTGCTGTGTGTTCTGTGCAGGGGGTGGGTTCTCCTCGTAGCAGCTGGGTTGGCCTGCTCCTGGAAGTGGGCTGCGGAGGCTCTCCACGAGCTGTTGGAGGGCGTCAGAGTCGAAGGAGTGGTGGTCCTCTTCGTCATCAGAGAAGAGAGGTTGGGAATGCTCTGCAGGGGGTGTTGGATTTCCTCCTGCAATGTGAAGGGGAGATGCAGTTTAACAATGTGTTCACATGTATGTTGACGCATTGTACATGTTTACATTCAAACTGCATGACAGTGTACATTGTGACTGTGTGTGGGGAGCTGCCTATTTGATGCGGGACAGTGGACATTCCGACAACTTCACGGATGTGTGTTTGTACTTGTGCATTGTCAACTCACATTTCCCTGCATTGCCAAATGTGATTGGCCAGTTCCTACGCACATGCGGCACCAGTTGTGTCCCCTGTTCTGTTGTGGACGTGTTGCAGTTTGTACCGCATCGCTGTCAATGTTGATGTGCTCTGCATGTAATGTGTGTGTGCCGCATTTAGGGTGGGTCGCCCATGGAGCTCAGTTTTGGCTGCACCTGATCACTTACATGGGGTGTGCCTCTGGCTTCTGTGCTTATGCAGTGCTGAGATGTTGCATACTTGTGTGCATTGGTCTCTTGGTGGGAGTTGGGGGTCTGGGGCATTGTCTGTCCGCAGATGTGCTTTGCTTAATTGTGCATGTGTGCCATTGTGCCCATCTCCCCCCGTCCCCCCGGTCCCTGTTGGGTACTCACCCTGTTGCTGTTGTGTCCGGTCATGTTGAGCAGTGTCCGGGCCCCCAACTCCTGCCACCGTCTCCCCACTGATGACTGTGGACACCATTTCCTCCATCTCGTCCAGCTCCTCCTGTGGCGCTGGACTGCCACCTCCAGTCTGCATTGCTGCCTTCCGGTTGTTTGCGAGTTTCTGCTTGGTTTTGCGCTTCACATCATTCCAGCGCCTCTTGACCTCGTCCATTGTCCTCTTCAGCACTCCGACTGCATTCACCTTGTCCACGATGGTCTGCCATATTCCATTTTTAGTTGCCAGTGACACAGTGGAGGTGACGAACAGTAGTTGATGGTGTTCTGTCACCTCCGTTATCAGGATCCTGTTTTCCTGCGGACTGAACCGCTTCTTCCTACTCTTCTAGTCCTTGCCCTTCCCTGACCCCGAGGTCCCAGGCTGGTCCTCCGGGGGGCTTGTGGGGTTCTGGTTGTCCTCTGCACTTGCTCCGGCTGCCTCCATAGTGCTTCGCTGTGGTTTGGCATTTGTTTGTGTTTTTTTTCCGACTTTTATGGTGCATTTTCACGCATGACGCGTGGGAATTGCAGGCCTGTGGCTGATTTTCGCTGATTTTTGGATCGGGGTTGGCGTCATCGCAGGATTTTTCGTGTTGGTGTTTCGCATTTTTGCGGCGTCGCGTTGATTTTAGCGCGGTCATTTGACGCATTATCGTGGGACTATCGCATGGTGCCACCTGCTTGAGAATTCCACATTGACACGGTGTTATTTTTCCGCGATGGACTGCGATGTGAAGAGTTGCGTTAAGCTACTTTTGGGGTAGTTATCACACCTTCTTGAGAATATCCCCCAAAATCTGTATAAAAAACTCCTTCTAATACCTTCTATCCTGACAACACAGTACATGACAAATTTCCACCCTCTTACACTCTGATGCATCTCTCCGCATTATGCCACTATCTTATAGTGTCTCTCACTATCTCATTCTGTCTCTTTATCTACGTCATTTACCTTTGTCTAGCCCTCTAACTCTCTCTCTCTCACCAGATCTCTCATGTTCTTTCCCTCATCCATCTTTTACTCTCTACTTAGGACAGCCCTTAGTCCACTTCAGAAGCACAGGACAGCCCTCCTTGTCATAAGAAAAGTAAAGTAGGAGTGATGGGGAGCAAGTAGAAGGGAACAAAGGGGAACATTCTGCGAGATAATGAGGGGGGGTACAGACATATATTGGGTACATCGGGTGATTGCAGTAACACTTTCTTTCCCATTCATATTATAATATGATTTCCTTAAACAATGCAGACCATGTTAATAATGGGTACTGAGCTGTTGGAGAACACGTTACCCTAGAGTTCTAAAATATAGGGGCTGTTAAGCTCCTTAACATTATAATAAAAACAAGTTTGAACATTTGGGCTGCTTTAGACTGGATGGAGCAGGGTACTCCCAAAACCTCCTTAGGCCCAGCTCAGACCATGCTTTTTTCATGCATCTTAACCACTTGATCTGTGAAACAGATGACTGGAGCATCATAATCGTTAAATCAAAAAGGGGGATGGAAGAGCAAGTTATTTAAAGAGGTCCTACTCCTGTGCTCCTCCGAGTACTCATGCAAAACACGGGAAGGAGATCGTTCCTCTATTAAGCCGGTGCACTGGAGGTTGCTACCTGTCCGGGAATCAAGTCGCTGGAGGATCTGAATTTCAGATCATAATGCCCTCACACACCTGTTAGGGTGTCATGCTTCATCATAGGGCGCTCCTCGTCAGACCGGCGCTGCAATGTCTGACGGGCCTGGTGGCTTCTTTAGCGGAGTTCTTCAGATCTGAGGACGCCGTATGTGGTGGGTGCATGTGGGCAAAAAAACAGTTAATAGTGGTGTGTGCAAGGTGACTTAAAATAGGCACCGGACCCCAGAACAATTTAATCCGATATGGGCCCAGGACTAAGTAAAAACAGTGGCGCTATCAGGAGGTCCTAAGGTACCAGGATAGCTTTATGTGTGCATGGTCAACATGTTTTGTGCCAGAGAAGCCCAATCAACGGGCGGCACTCCATCAGGACCTTAATAAACAAAAGAAAAAGCCCCCTAGTGGGGCCGGGGAACTCCCCGTGAATCGAGGATGTCCGGATGACGTGTGTCTGATCCCAAATAAGGAACCAGTGTAAAGTCTCCATCTCAATGGTGGGGATACACTACTTCATAGGCGAAGGGGAGGGACCCGACCACTGTAGGGACCACCTGGACGAAGGATCGGGCAATGCCGTCTCACCTGCTCATCTCCCCTGCGTCTGGATTGGTCCAGGTGCAGACCCAATATAGCAGTGGTCTTAGGGTCGCGAGCTCAGCAACAGAATGAATCCCAAGATCTAGTGGTAAAGGCAGCAAGGGTGTTCCTTTTCCCAGCAATGCAATAGCTCTAAAGAAATTGTTCTCTTTAGCACCCAGAGCACACAATTTGCAGTAGCTCCATAGTTCAGCCCATAAAGTGCCGGTCCTCATGCCTGCATTTTATATATTTCAATCGCAGGAACAATGGGCCTTTTTTGCCATCCTAATGATGGTCCCTGCTCTGTGGCTCACAGCGTGGGAGCTTTTTTGATCTGTGGTAACCAGGATCCAGAATCAGCTAATCTAACCCCGAGATAATCAAATTCAGGTACCCTCTCCAGTATCTTATTACTCAGATTAACTGTACCATTCAACTTCCTCCTCTTGGTGTAAACCATCAGCTTTGTTTTGGCAACATTAACCTCTAGGCTGAAATCTTTACAAAATGTCCAGAAGCTATCTAACAGATTTTGGAGAACAACCCTCGTTTTCGCAAATAGGAGAGTATCGTCTGCATAAAAAGGAATGGGATTTTTGCCCAGCAAGAGAGGGAGAGACATTGGCACAGTTAGTTAAATAGTCTATGCAGTTATTGATATACTGGAGAAAAAGGGTAGGGGTCAAAACGCATCCCTGACGGATGCCCTTGTTGACATAGACTGGGTCAGTTATTTCACCCTTGGTCACATAGCAAATCCGTGCATAATTCCCTTCATGAAGACGTACTATTTTTCTTAGCAAGTCACTCATAATCCCCATCCCCCGGAGGGTAGCCCATAGCTTTTCCCTTGGGATAAAATCAAAGGCATCACAAAGATCTATAAATGCAACAAAAAGATCACTGCCCCCAATATCAAAAGTTTTCCTCTTAATCTGCAAAAAGCAGGAGACTTGATCAATTGAGCTAGTCATAAGTCTAAACCCTGGTTAGAGGTTAGAAATTGGATGGTTGTCATCTATCCACTCCAATAACCATTCCAAAATATGCTTACAGAAAACCTTCTGCAGATTATCCAGAAGGCTAATGGTGTGGTAATTGGATGGATCACCCGGGTTACCCTTTCTAAAAACAGGAACAATCTCAGCTCCCCTCCATGTAGGTGGAATCGGCACACCAGCTGCAATAAAGTTAGTAATAGTATTTACACATGGGACCCAAATGCTCTTGTCAGATTTATAGAGGTCACCCGGGATTTTGTCCAGGCCTAGTGTCTTCCCTTGCTTAAGTGCTTTTACTCCTAAGGCAGTCTCTTCAAGAGAGAACTCTAGCAAAGCACAGGGCTCATCCCAGCTTGAAAAAGGATCAGGAGCATCTAAAAACTGGTCAGTAGCAGGAGCACGTGAATAAAGATTGCTGAAATGAGCAACCTATTCGCAGGGGAGTATGGAAGATGCAGCAGGAATGCGAGAATTCCCGCTAGGACTGCTAACTTATCGCTAAAATATTTTCTGATCATTGGTTGAAAAGGCTTTAAGCAATTCTGCCCATAGCTACTGTCCCAGGCTATTTTTGCATATTTTATTTCCCGCCTAATACCTGCTCTATCTACCCTGATGTCTCCACAATTTTCGGTTTTGTTAGCTTTAAGTAGATTGTTTTTAGCCTTCTTGCAGGGATCATTGACCCACCCAATAGTAGTACTCTTGCTTCCTATGCTACTGGTCCTAGTTACAAAAACGTCCTTGAGTCTATTAAAAAGATTATCATGCTCAGCATTGACCATTCAACTATCCCACCAATTATTGTACATAACCACCATATGCCTGGCATGAGAGAGAGAGAGAGAGAGTGTCAGGTCTTCCCTATAACTCATACTGAAGGATAAATAAGTTTAAGGGCATTATATTTCAGGCCAAGACATACATCAATGAGCTACCTATCTATGCAATCCAAACAACAGATTCAGGGCCTGATTACAACATCGGCGCTCTGTCCGCCGGACCGCCGATGCAGCAGTTGTGAGAATACTGCAAAGCCTATGGTGTTCAGATCAACGTATTCCAAGTGGACCCCCAGGCCGGCGGTCCGTATTCGTTGGTCCCACTGCGGCGGCATGGCTTGGCCATTGAGAAGGGCCACAGCAGATGCTGGTGCAGCGCTTTCTGCACATCTGTGCACTGTGTGCCATGCACCATGTTGTGCATGCCACACAGTGCACACACGACAGTGCATGGAGAGAGGGTCACAACATGTGCCTCCATGCACTACCCCCTGGATGAAATCGCCCAGAGTCTTATTTGGGTCCCCTTCCTTCCTTCCCTTTCCGCTATCCTTTTCATGGCGAGGTTCCTGCCATGAAAAGGCTGTGGGAAAGGGAAGTCATAATCTCGAAGGTGGTGCCTGCTTCGGCACCGCCACCATCCACAGCCCCATCGGGATCCAAGATCCTGGCGTTGTCAGAAGTGTTGTTGCGGGCTGGTGGGGGTCCAACCGCCAAACTTGTAATCGGGCAGTCAGACCGCCTAGGTTGCGGTGGTTGGGCCACCACCATGGGTACGGCTGTCCTCGGGACTGCCTTACTCATGATAAGGCCCTCAGCCAAAAAATGCAACTATATGAAGTAGCTGTAATGATTGTATGAAATTCCAAATGCTCAGATGTGTATACTTAAAACCTTTGCTTTTTCTATTTCTCATTTTTTTCCTCAAATAAGAACCAAAACCTGCATTTAACCCTGAGTCCCTAAAACCGTTTGGCACTATACAAATGATACTGGTAAAATGATTGTTGAATGGTTCACAAGGATATCATTCTATAGAATATAAAAGTTAACTTTAAAATGTTTTCTTGAGAACTAAAAGCTAAATGTTAACTTTTGCTCTCTGTTCTTTGTTTGCCTATTTGTGCTTGGAACTACCTGAAAATGTGACCCATTGGTGCCCTTAGACCAAGTGTCCATTAACCTCTGTAAGTTGAATAATTGCGTAAATTCACATCTCCCAGTTATTAGTAGCTATCTTTATACAAATTTAAAGATATATTTGATGATGCTACCACAACTGCAATACATAGGGCAAGAAGTTGATTTCACATAAAGTTGTATGGAGATAAAATATCCGTGCCTTACAGGGAGTCATTTGGATAGCTTAATTCACAAACTGCTGGACAGAACTAACTTAAATACAGTCACAAACATGATAATGAAACTGTAAGGGAGCTCAGGTTGGGCTGTCCCACCTGTCTTCACACCAGAAAGAGAAACAGAATGTTAATTTTCCCAAATGATTGTCCTGAGTTGCCTATGTTGTCAAAGTGAGTTCAGTAAGTGAATGGGTGTTCATTCGGAATGACTGAGATCTCTGGAGTTGAGGATGAAGGCAGTGGGAGTTTCTGACAGAACCTGTCCCTGTTTCATAAAGGTGTTCTTCCTCATCCATCCAGAGAGCAGTGGTTACAGATGTGCCAAATGTAATTGTGATTCTATGAGAAAGTGTGTGACAGAATTGCACAGCTTTCAAAATTTGGAAAGCACCAAGGGAAATTATGTTTGTAGTAGGGTAGAACCCCACCCCATCAAAAAATATTTGTGGGAAACTGACTTTCTGGCATTGCTTGCTCACTGCAATCTAGCTTTGACATTCTCTGTGCAGGTAGTGGGTGGTGAGAGTGATGGTCGTCGGTGGTGCTGGGGGGGGTGCAGAGAGTTAGAGTGGAAGGCAGCCTACTTAAAAAAAAATGGGCACCTGCAGTAAGTTATTTTTTACAAATTAGGCACCATTTGAAACCCAGTGTGCCATCATGAAAGAGCAAAAGAACAACGATAAATGTAAATGAAATGTGACAAGTCCCACTGTAGAAGATGGTATCCCTCAAAAAGTCTTAAATACAACATCTGAGCATGCACATTAGGGAGTGCACACCTTGGAGTACACATCAGAAGGTTCATATAAGAGAGCAGCACTAGGAAGTGAACACCAGTGTAGGAAAGTGCCCCTTTTTGCATGGTTACTCCCTAACTTTTTGCCAGATACCTGATGCTAACTTGACTGAGTGTGTGCTGGGACCTTGCTAACCACCCCCAGCACCTGTGTTCTTTCCCAAAACTGTACCTTTGTTTCCACAACTGACACACCTCTGTGCTACCAGTAAGTTCCTTGTAAAAGGTACCCCTGGTACCAAGAGCCTTGTGACCAGAGATGGCCTCTGGGGGCTGCAGCATGTATTATGCCACCCTCATAGACCCCTCATCTTAACACCCACACACTGCTATTGCAGGCTATGTGTTTTGGTGCATACCAAACTGAAGAATCGACATGGCAAACATCCCTGTGTGCCATGCCCACCAACACTGCCTGTGGCGTGGGTAAGTCACCCCTCTAGCAGGACTTACAGCCCTAAGGCAGGGTGCACCACAACACAGGTGAGGGCATAGCTGCATGAGCAATATGCCTCTACAGTGTCTGTGTGATTCACAGACCTTGTAAGTGAAGTAAAGCCATTTTGAGTACATGGGCTGGGAGTTTTTCTTTACGAACTCCACAGCTCCATGATGGCTTTACTGAAAATTGGGAAGTTTGGTACCAAACTTCTCAGCATAATAAACCCACACTGATGCCAGTGCTGGATTTATTACAAAATGCACTCAGAGGGCATCTGAGATGCCCCCTGAAAAATGTCCAACTCCTAATGTATTGGCTGGCTGGTTCTTGCCAGCCAGCCACCACCAGACAGGTTTCTGACCTCATGGGATGAGAGCCTTTGTACTCTCTGAGGTCAGAAGCAAAGCCTGCCCTGGCTTCACACCTCCCCCTGGCAGGAACAGCAATACTTGGTGGTGAGCCTCAAAGGCTCCTACCTTGTGATGTGCTGATTTGGGCTGCTGCAACTAATGGAGATGCCTGCCCCCCCTGTCCAGCCCCCACTTTTGGAGGCAGGACAAGCAGGAAAATTTGTAAGCAGAGTAGGAGTGTCGACCTTAGCCTGGAACACCCCTAGGGTTGCCAGGAGCTGAGGGGAACCCCTCTCTTAGAAATTCTCCATCTTGAATTGGAGAATTAGGCGCAATAGGAAAAGGGATGGGGGCACCCAAAGGGGGTAGTCACCCTAGGGGAATGTAGGCATTGGCTACTGCCCCGACCTCAGTAACACCCTTACATTTAGTATTTAGGGCTCCGCTGATCCTTCTTTCTCAGATTCGATGACCTATGAAGAAGAAGGACCGAAGAGCCATGCAGCAGTGGAGAAGAAGACGACATCTGACTTGGTCCCAGCCCTACCAGCCTGTTTCCTCCTCCAGTGACCCTGCTTCAAGAAACCAGCATGGCCCATAGCCAGCAACCTCCAAGAACCCCGGGAACCTGTGTTGTCTTCAACCAAGACTCTTGTCTCCTTTGTCCAGCAAGAAACCAACACAAAGACTCTGGATCGAGGTGGATCTGTGGCACTTGCACCACTCTGCACCCGATGCCTGCAGCCAGAGTCCAGGTGGCCCACCGACCCAGTGAAGTCTCCCTGGCTATCCTGACCTGGGATCCAACATTGCATGACCTCTCCTGACCACTCCCTTGACGCATGCACCCTCAACCTGACGGGTCCCCCGACTGCAACCTGATCTGTGAGAAACTCCGATGCCAAAAGACACCTCTGTACCTGCAGACCCCCGGCCTTGGTGTGCCCAACCGATGGTGTCCCGGCATCCCCCCACTATCCAACTTACCTCTCCAGTCATGAGATTCCTTCAACCAGCCTTTGAGACCAAGCTTGCAGCCGTTTTCCCCAACCGAGGATCTCCATTGGTTTCAATGGGGTCTCCGACGCCTCCTTTGCACTCTGTACCCGGCCGCCCCTGAGCCGCTGGTGGTGCAGTCTCAGTGCTCCTTGGTGGCCCCTCCAGTGCTGATCTTAACCCCCAGTCCCTGAACCGCAAGTACTTACCTGTAACCGGTGCCTCTTCAAGGTGCCCCCAGCCTCCATAAGATAACATTGGGCTCAGTGACCTCTGCACCCGGCTGTCCCCGTACTGCTGGTGGTGCAGTACCTACCTTGGTCAGACCCTGGCCCAGTGTTGACCCAAACTCCCGGAGACTGAACTTGAAAACCCGCTTACTTACCTGTAAGTTACTTACCTGTCTTTTTCCCATAGGATTGCATTGGTCTCTCACTGCATAGTATTATGTGATCCTGAATACAAAGTATCTCTTTCTCTATTGAAAAGCATTTCATGCACATGCAAAGTATTGTTGGATGTTATACATACATATTGCTAGTAACTTGAAAGTATTGCACAAAAGTCTACTTACCTGTAACTGAGTTCAACTTGGTTCCTAGAAATAAAGTAACTGAAGTAATATTATGTACAAACATTGGCCTGGAGTCAGTCCTTGAGTGTGTGTTCCTGCCTTGTATGAGTTTGTACATCAAATGCATTCACACTACCCTCTCATAAGCCTAACTGCTCAGCCCAGTTACCACTAAATTGAGAGTAAGGTATTATCTACTTTAACCTCTGCCATTCCTTTGGGGACCCACTGGACTCTGTGCACACTATACCTTTTTTTGGTATAGTATATACAGAGCAACACTAGGAAGTGAACACCAGGAAGCTCATACCATAAGAATATGCACATTGTCAGGGCATGTATAGTATCAGAGAGTGATGAAAGTACTAAAACCCATTTTTCAGTCTGTGGCGAGACTTGCTTTAAAGGTCTCTTCAGGGCTTTTCTAAATAATACATAATGTACACAGAGAAAGACTTTGGGGAAACCCCTTTCAGCCACGACTTGATGGAAATGCCATTCAAATCTTGGATCATCCCACAGGGAGTCACTTAGGAGTCGATTACGATGCCGGTCTGACGCACGTCCGACTGACATAGTAGCAGAAGCGGGACCGCCTGACAAGGAGTCTGAGGTCCCGCTTCCCAGATTATGATCTGACCGCTGTGATGGCGGGTGGATCCTGTATTTTTTCCATTGTGGCTTGTGCTGCCACATGGTGCAGGGATGTTTAGGGGGAGCCACAGGTGCACCCCAGGTACTATAGCAGAGGGCCAGGGGGGAAGGGGGCCCTGTTGGGGCCCCCAAAGTCACTTTCCGCCTGCCTTTTCATGGCAGATGGACTGCCATGAAAGGGCAGGCGGAAAGTGAAATTGTAATTCCGACGGAGTAGCCGAAGCTGGCTCTGCTGCCATTTGTGGATTACATTTCTGACCGCCGCCCCGACGAGCTCCATGAGCCCGATGGAAGCGGAGCGGTATTCCTCCATGGGTTTCCTTCTGACTGGCAGTATCGCAATACAGCGGTCGGAGAGAAACCTCTGATGTCAGGCGGAAAGCCTCAGACGAGCTATTGGATGGTTTTCCGCCCAACATCATAATGAGGCCCTTAGTGACTAGTGTGTCAGTCATCATGATTAACAAACTTTTTCCTCTTTATGTCTTATGTCTCAGTTTAAAATGTTGAAATGTGTGCGACATTTAGGAAAAAATACTTGCCCGAATCGAAGCAACATAAACCTCCTGAAGAACACAAGCTTACTTGAAGTATGAAGTAGATAAAGGACTTTATGTTAAACTTAGAAAAAGAAGAGGTTGACTTACATTTGGAATACACAGTTTACCTGTTTTTTTTATCCTGATGAAGTTCATTATGGTTTTTGAGCCTTGGGATTCATCAATTCAATCTTTATATCTGGAAATCTTTAGCTAAATTGTTTTTTATTGTGTCAAGATGAATTTCTCTCCGTGAGTGTTTGCTATTATTATTATTGGTATGTAATTGTTTGCCTTGAATTCAATTATTTATTATATGTTTGTATATTTTATGGTTTTTATCATTAACGAATAAAGATTATTCTGACTGACTGACTATATGCTAATATAGTTATTAGGATTTCTTTTTCAAGAAAATTATTTTTGTTAAGACATGTAAATTACAAATGCACGAGAGACTTTTTGTAGACATGAAATGACAGCTGCAAAAGTGAATTTATATACTTATATACATCATACTTCAAGTAAGCATTTGATTTTGCATTTGATTTTTCATGAGGCTTGTCATGCTTTGACTGGATAAAACATTCTTTCCAAAATGGAAGCCTTAGTTATGCACATCTCTATGAACTCAACCATGCCAGCTGCTGCGCCACAGTAATATTGTAAATCTTACTGGCAAAGACGTGGCTCTTTGCCTTATGTTTCAGTAGTCGGCTCATCGAGTACAGTCATTGAGCACAATATAAAGTGATATAAATGTTCTTGGTGAATAACATAAAATAAGGATAGTGCCATCTGCTCCAGTGGCCACTCTCTGACACCTGCATGAGTTAGAACATAAATATAACACAAGGGGCAGCATGAAGTTTAAGCTAGGTGAAAAATGTCAGTATTTTAAGAAAAATAAATGAAATGAAATGTTAAATAAATTAGGGTGATGCAAGCATCTCCATTCCATTCACTTGGTTTGGTGCAGAAATTGTCCCAATTTCCAAAATGGGTCACATAGACCCTGCAAATTATCATTCCATTAACTAAAATGAAAATATTTAAAAAAAATATGGGTGTGTGCTTTTGATAAGACTAGAGGCTTGGACTAAGTGGTAAGGACAATCTGAAATTAGGATTAAACTAGACAAGTCTTATGGTGGAAAAAATCCCCAGCAGCAGAGAGCGTCCACTGACAATGCTCCCCTCAATGAATCACGTTTAGAACGTCAACATAAGTTAAAGCAAAGCAGCTGACAGAGTCTCTCCGGAATAGACTATTAAAAAAACAAAGTGCACAAGGCCTAAAGGAAAAAAGTGCATGAGGCCAATAAACAGATGCAATAAAGTAAATAAAGAACAAGAAAAAGAATGAAGTGATGACAGTGGGGTGAAGAAAATAATATAGCTTTACAGTATGACGTTAGAACCTTCTTATTTGGCATTATACATTGGACATTATTATGATATATTGATGTTAAATTATTAGTGTATAAATTATGGTATTGAGTGCTTGTTGATGACAGCTTTTAGATTTGATCTTGACCTTTTTTGCAAGCCGCGATAGCTATGAATTTTAATATCTGTCTTGTACATAGCATCTGAAATGTTTCTGTATGTTTGTAATGATTTTTATCTTTTAAACTTATGTGCTTTTATGGTCTAAATTGACAAAAATAAAGTCTTTGAATTAATTTAGCAAATGTTTAAACCTCATGCCTATTGGCAATTACGGCTTGGCTGCTTCTACAGCAACTCTGTTGAATCTTTCAGGAAAACCATTCATTGGTGGTGCACATAAAGCAGTTTTAATGTGTGTGTCATACCTTTTTCTTTAATGAAGTTGTTAAATTTGAATGAGGCAAACTACACACCATTTTCAGTCACAATAGATGATGAGAAACCTTCCTTTTTAAAACAATTGTCAAGAAAATTTCAAAGCACTGTCAGAACGGGGATGAAGAACTCACATTATTTCTGCCCATTTTGAAAAATATTTTATAGGACTGATGTGTACATTTTTTGAGACCGTCAAACTGTCATAAGGTCCGAAAATATCTAATGCAAACTCATCCCATGGTCTGATGGGCAACTCAGTTTTAGTATGGGTGATATTACCACACTTAAGTGATTTGTAGGAGCAGGCACAAATTCTAATTTTTTTAACAGATATGGAAATGTAAAAAATATACATAAGGCCATCAAAACATTTCCCTAACTTTTCATAGTGACATATTCTCCCATGTTACACTGGTGTGCTAAATTAATGATATCTTTACACATTTCCTCAGGAGGCACAATCAAACCATCCTTGGTCAAAATCTCTCCATCAATAGACAGAGCATCTCTAACCTTGTAGAAAATCTGAAGCTCTCTCAAAACATTTCTCTTTGAATGCCAACCATTCTTGCAGAATAAAATACCTTTTAAAGAGAATAATCAGCAGAAAAAAAGATTCTCTCATCTTGTCAATTTGTGATTATATGAGTTAAGGGCGTCCTCTAAGGATTCCATAACACATTCCTTGACAAATTCTGAGTGTGCAGCCTCTCCCAAAATTACTGACAATCTGGATAAGCAACCAGCTACAACATTGCAATCAGCAGGCACATATTGCCCCAAAATTGTACTCATACAGTTTTGACAAGATTCTCACAAGTCTAGTTGAAGCCTTGCCAGTGCCGTTGCCCGATAAAAGGTAAACAAGTGGTTTATGATCAGTCCTACAGAGGAAATGCAATGTTCTACACCCCATGAACAAGCTAAAGTGCCCCTTCCAATGGTCAAATATATCTTTTTGTCTGCCAGAGAAAGCGGTCTTCAAGAATTAAGCAACAGTATTTTCAACATCTTTCATTTTTCCTAAGAGAACAGGACCTAAACCATCGCCACTGGCATCGGCATAAACAATGCACTATTCAGTATGAGAAAATGGTGAATGCGGGGACTTCAAAAGCCAGCTGATGAATATCTTCTCACACAAATGTGATCTCCTTTTAAGAAACATTATTAATGGTGAAGCTAACTGTGAACATTTTTCATTAAATCTTGAGTAAAATTTGCACAACTTTAAATAAGATCTAAGGTGATCCTTAAATTTGGGAGGACTCACAGCTTCATTAGCCTCCATTAGATTTTGCTCTGGAAGAATTCCTTTTTCAGTGATGGCATGAACCAAATCCGCTACTTCGTTAGTAAGAAATTTGTGTTTATCCAACAGGAGAGTCATACCCCTGTTTTTTAATATTCCTAGAACTTTGTCCAATCTCTCATTATGCAATTGAATGGTATCATCATACACAAGAATGTCATTTTGGAAGTCTATTACACCCTCTAACACTCCAAAAAACATGTAACAGTTTCTGGAAAACTGATGCCACAGATGCTAGTCCAAAAGGCATACCGATATATGTAAATGCCGCTTCAGGAGTCTAAAAGGTCATAAGATCTCTACACTTCCTATCCAGTTCAACTTGGTGGTATGCCAAGATCAAGGAAAGTAAAACATTTGGCACCATCTAATTGTGAGATGATTTCTTATATTTCAGGCAAAAGGTGGCAATTTACCAAAATTTGTTTGTAGAATGATCTCAAATCGACACCCAAACTTAACATACTGTTTTCTTGTGAACTAAAATGATTGAGGAAGCACAATCTGAAGAATCAACAGGCTCAATGATCCCTTACTCTTGAAGACTTTCAAGTAACCCAGTCAATTATTTTCTAACACTAACAGGAACATTCATGAGCTTTGTTTAACTGTTATAGCATTAGTATTAAGGGTAATTTCGTGCTTAAAGATTTGAACGTTTCCAACTTTCTTCAAAAAAACGTCCTTGTGTAAATCATTAATTTCATCAATACAATTATCTACCATCATGCAGTGTAAATGAGATTTGGCTGATGGTTCTAAAACAGTATCCAAATTTCTTTGGTATAAAATATCCTAGACTGGTGATATGATTTTTTTCCATATCCATATGCTCTAATGTCATTCTCAATTATATGCCTTCCTTGTCACTTCGTATTCAAAATTGCTTTCGAGATAAGTGTAAAAGGAAAACCTGAATCCATAAGCATGGAAATTTTAATTCCATCCAAAGTAATAACATTATAAGTTGGTTTAAATGGTTCAGATTCTAATGTAGCATCCATACCTTTCATGTTATGCTTGGGAATCAACTTTTGATTTAGTCCAATAATTAAATCACACCATTTTGTCACTAATTTCCTGTTTGATGTTCTCATTTTAGATTTGAATACTATTACAATTACAAGAACCTCTACCAACTCTTGAAAAGTAGGTGGGTTTGCTACATTTAAAACAAGATTTATTGAAGGGCAGACAAGCAGATTTGTTTAAATGAACTTTTCAACCACATTTTAAACACTGTTTTTTTAGACTGGCACTAGGAAGTCTCAGTCTGTAATTTTTAAACCTGGTAACACTGCTACCAAGCAACACTTCATGCTGAATATGTTTCTCCTCATTAAGACGTTTATACAAATTGGTTGAATGTTCAGTCCCCTTAAAAAATTTAATGACTTCTGCCAAAGAGAATTTCTATATCACAATAATTGTTCCTGTTTTTTCTGTTGAAGGAATGCATAATAATTTGATCATGAACATATTGCTCAATAATTACACCAAATTGACATGCTGCAGCCAAGCTATGAAGAGAGGCTGCATAAGATTCAATTTCCTCATTCACCAATTGATATCTGGAATAAAAGTTATATCACTTCATTACCACATAATACTCTTCCCTGAACTGAATTTTAAGTTTGCCCAGAGCCTCTGTAAAGATGTCATAATTCTCTGCAGATATTCTCTGTGGTGGAGCAATGGTGGACAAATGATTGAAAATCTCTTGTGCTTCCAATTCAATCAAAATATGAACAAACCCCTTTTTCTATAGGCAGAAAACTTATCTCCATCAATAGCTATAATATAGTTGTTAAAGAATCCATACCACTTTGACCATTCCATGGGTATGTCTTCAGGATTGTGTAACAAAGGTGGAGGTGGATTCCCACACGTTTGCCCATTGAGAATACAAAATAATAGAAAAAATACAAAACAAAATAGTAAAAGTAATAGAGAATATACTTACAATTGTCTGAGACAGAGGAAAATATTTAAAAAATGAAGTATGCAAAAAACAACCTTCATGATGGTAGCATCTTTTTTTTTAACGTGGTGCCGGATGGCTTGCGTGAAAGCCCGACTAAATGTTGCGCTTTCAAAAACAAGTATGGCAGCACATTTGTTAAGTCATGCATAATGGGTTTACCATGGTTCTGCACACAGTACTGCACTTCTGATGTGGGGGCGCAGCGCAGCTGATGTTGGAATTGCTTTGAGGCTGCGTTGAAACAAGGAACACAGTGAAATGCGGAGCAGGCCTAGATTTGGGCAGCCGTCTGAAGCCTGATCTGCCCCAAGCTCCAGAGAATAGGAACAACAGTTGGATGCGTCTCCAACTACAGATTAAGCAGAGCATAGTCTGGCCAGAAGAGGCAGCTGGGGACTCATCCCCCTTTCTAAAATGTGGTAAGGAGAATAAGGATTAAACGTAGACAAATTTTATTGTGGAAAAAGTCCTCAACAGCAGAAGGTGTCTGCTGAGCAAGACTTCCCTCAATCAATCATGTTTAGAATGTGGAACACAAGTAAAAGCAAAGCAGCTGACAGTGGGTCTCTAGAGTAGACTATTAAAAGAACAGTGTGCAAGGCCTAAAACAACAAAGTGTATGAGGAATGTAAAGTGGAGCAATAAAAGTAAAGATAAGAAAAGAAAGAATGAGAAAAAATGAAGTGATGAAAGTGTAATAAACAAAATAATATATATAAAACATACAGCATGACATAACAACAGTCACTCTTTCCAAAGTCAGGTGACGTTTAGTAGAATTATTAGGATGGTGGATTGGCTCTTTAATTTCCATTTGCTGGTGGAAACATGTGAATTGAGAAGAAAAGATGTCTTGTACATAGTGTTTATAGACTTAAAGACTGCATTTGAAAATATATACCGCATGTCATCTCTCACGCAACGGCTTGTAGCAATAGAGCTTCCCTTAGACTTGCTTTGTGTCCTAATCTGTCATGATGAAGTAAGGCGGGACCCTATGTCAAAACTCTTTTTCAGTATGCCAGGCTGTCCACTAGGTGTGTGCACTGCCCTTACACTGTTGAAAATAATCATTAAATCACCAGCATTATGTGATTCTGTGGTTGAAGCATTTTCTGCATGATTATGGATGTGCTACACTTAAGCCATCATTGGCTGCATACTTTCCCTATTTTAAAAACAAAACATTGTCTCTGGCTCAAATGAATCAAAGGTTACTGAAAATGTTGCCACACATGTTGCAGCGTACTAGCAGGCCCTTTTGCAACAGTTAACTGGTCACTCTTCAGTCGCTGATTGCTGTATGTAGGTGTTAAAGGTGGGGGGGGGGGACAGTCCACCAAACCTTACTAGGGTAGACTAGGTTATCTTGCTTTGCTTGTTTGATCATTGCCATTTCATTCATGACATGATTCAAAGTGCAGTTGAGAGTATTTTATATGTCGCCCTACTTCCATGCACAGGGAACAGTTCTGGAACCTTTCATCAAGCATTTGTATTTAGACTCTTCAACTGATTCCACATGTCTTAGGTACTGATTTAAGTTTTGTTATAGTTTCAATTAACAAAACTTTTCCTTCATAAAGTGTGTTATATTCATGTTTGATAGTGTATTTGAAAGGTTACACAAATGTGCTCATTTGTTTCTGAACATGTTGGCAGTTACCATTCCAAGAAACATTTGTAGTTTGGCAACTTTTTTATTATTTTTATGGCTGTAGGTTTTTACACCTTATTTTGGTTAAAAAGCAATACGTTTTGTAAAAAAAAGATGTTTAATGCACTAATGCCTCTATGTCGTTAGAGATATAGGATGCTATTTTTTTATTACTACCACACATGAAAATGGCAGAAATCGCATTATTTTACTTTATGAGTTAATGCAGAACAGAGAAATTGTTGCTGAGACCTACGAGTGCACACACATTGGCTCAATTTTTGCAAATTTCTGAAAGCACATCAGTTGTAAAATTGAACACATTAATGCTCCTAAAAATGTAATATGCTATGACTGCAGACCACTGGAAACTTGTCGTAGGAACAGAAACATATGAAAAAAATATCAAAGTGATGAATGGAATGTTATGAATGAACATAGGCCTGGGTGGAAATATAGTTCCACTTGCGGAGTTGGTGGAATTTGAGAACTTTGTGCTACGCATGTAGCGCAGAGTTCCAGCTAAATTCTGCCATCCGGCGAGTGGCGGAATAATATCTCCATTGTTGTGCGCAAGACTTATTTTGACGCACACTTGGGAGCGCGACAAAACTTTCCAGCCGCTAGTAAGCGCACGTGAGATTTGCTGGCAGCTAGCATGATTTCGGGTCACCACAGCACCTTTCTGCACCCTTTTTGTGATGCTGACGAGCACGAGCTGCGCAATTGCATCTCGAGCAGATTCTCTACACAAGAAGCAGCTAAAAAGATGTTTTTGAGTTAGTATTCTACTCCAAAGACCGTTCAGGTTGTTTTTTTTAGTGTGGGAACCATTTGTTTTATTGTACTTTTTTTCTCAACAAGAAGGAAGTGCCCCGGAGACTCCAACCTCCTGTTCCTGTCAGGCAGGCTTCTCCATGTGCTTTGTCCTTCTCCTGGTCACTTTTCATTTTGATTTCGACTTGGAAGGATCACTCTCTTTGCCTGCTGCATATATACCATTGGATTTAAGGGCTTTGTTTTTGTGATATCACATGTAAATTAAAAAACTCTTCTATGAGGGTGTTGTTTGTTTCATAGAGGGCAGGCACCAGTATTTATTTGTACTTTTTTTTAATTTTTAATATTTATTGTGGTGGGTGGCCTGCAGTTTCAATAGGGGCTTAGTTGGTTTTTTTATTTAATTTTTTCCTCTTTTGTAATTGAAAAAGGTTGCACAGTTCAGTACATTTTCTCCATGTTTATTAAATTTGCTCTATTCATTTATTTTACCATGTGGCATAGTCTGCTCCTGGGTCATCCAGCCAGTAGGCCCAGTACTAGTTATGGGTACATGAAACAACTGTTTCTGTGGTATATGTTGTTTTAAAATATCCGTTAGGGCAGGGATGGCATTGGATTAAATTAAAAATGTGGGCTTTTTTGTATTTTGTGGGTTTTTTGTTCTGCCAAAAGTGTATAGGTGGGGTAATATTTAATGCCTTGGGAGGATGTGTGTTGTAAAGTTTTTTAATAGGTCACTTAATTTTTGTTTCTGGCATTGCTGAATTAATGGTAGTGTTTTCTTCAGTGTTACTATACCTCCTTTGTCTGGCGTGTGTGTGTGTGTGTTTCTCATAGGCCACCATTTTCCTTTGCTTTCTATGCCATGTGGCCGGGGGCCATTTTGTGTAGTCAATGTCAAAAGGCCTGCATATGTTCTTTGTTGTCCAGGCCTCCTTGCTTGTTGCTTGACCATGTGGCCGGTGACCATTATTCGTAGCCAGCCAGTGTGCTTTTGCCATAGGCCTGGAAGTGTTCTTTGTTGTGACCATGTCTCCTTGCTTGCTGCTGTTGTTTGACCATGTGGCTGGTGGCTATTATGTGTAGCCAGCCAGTGTGCTTTTGCCATAGGCCTTCATGTGTTATTAGGCCATTCCCCTTTGCTTGCTGTTGTTGTTTGACCATGTAGACAGTGATAATTTTGTGCAGCCAGCCAGTATGCTTTTGCTATAGGCCTGCATGTGTTCTTTGTAGGGCCCATGCCTCCTTGATTGCTGTTAGTGTTTGATCATGTGGCTAGCGATCATTTTGTGTAGCCAGTGAGTGGGCTTTTATCGTAGGCCTGCATGTGTTCTTTATTGGGATCATGCCTCCTTGCTTGTTGTTGTTGGTTGACCATGTGGATGGTGGCCATTTTGTGCAGCCTGCCACTGTGTAAATCCTTTTATTCCAGTCTTCAAAACCATTTTCTAGGGAGATTGATAGGAGAGGGCTATGGCCTTTTGCTTTTGTTCTTTTTTCACTTTTCCCTGATATCAGTTTAATAATATGCTTGATGAATATTGCAGTGTATGTACATATGAACAGTGTTTTATATTCTATGAATTTGTTTACATTTTTCCCCTGTACCTCCTTTCCTCCCAATGGGTTTTTCATAGTCCCCTAGTACACCAGCAATTATTATTATTTTTGTTGTTTATTTATTTTGTATTTTGTATTTTATTTTGTATTCATTTTTTATCGTTTTTAAATTTGTTTTACATTTTTTTATTTAAAAAAGGTTTATTTTTTATTTGTTTTTCAATTTGTTTATGTAATTTTTTGTACATTTTCTCTCCATCCACTCACTGCCTGCCATATATCCACTCACTGCCTACCATACATATCACTGCACACCGGATCTCTTGTGTGGGGGGTAGGCAACAGCTATCTACAGGTCTCAGGGCTGAAGAAACTTTTCTGGGTGTTCGGTGGCATGCAACAGTAGCCATGTTCACAATGGAGAAATCCCACACAGCTGCAAAATCTTGGAAGACTTTAACAGCAAGGTGTTTGAATGGCTGCTTCCTAGAGATCTCAGATTTGGATTTGTTGCCACAGACTTTAGCACTAATATAGACAACGCAGATGGTGGCTATTTCAGGGTCCTGTGTTTGGTGCATTGCATCAACCTGATTGTGCAGGATTTTCTAAAAAAAAGAAGATCTAGTCAGCAACATATTGACCACCTGCAGAAGAGTATGCACTCATTTCAGCCATTCTTTTAAAGCTGGAAGCAGTTGAGGATCATTCAGCGTGCTAATAGAGTACCAGTTAAAGCCCTCATACAGGAAGTGCCAACACATTGGAACTCTACCTATTACATGTAGTAATGTCTGTTTGAGCAGTACAAACCGATCAATGACTATCTCGTTTAAAGAGGAGGGGGTGCAACTGGGAAAACCATGATCCTAGGAGATGGATAATGGGGCCTAGTCAAATGCCTGACACAGATGCTCTTCCTTTTGATGTTTTCAGATAGGAAGTCTAGATATTAAGGAAACAGTGGTTCAGGTGTGGCCTAAATGGTCCAAAGCGAGAAAGTGACCCAGCAGGGAACACTTGGTTCTAAGATTTTGAAATTAATTCATGAGGGAGCAAAGGAAAGATCAGAGGAGAGTCATGTAGGTCAGATAAATGATAGACATTTATTTTACAACTTTTTGTATAGTATTCAGGTGCTCACATACATTTAGGTGAAAGGAAGCGTGACATGCAGGGTGATAGTGAGGTTTAAAAAGGCATCGCATTGACAACAGTATAATGAGCTCCACAGTTATTTTACAAGGAGTAATAGGAGTTCATGTTGTATGGTGGTCGACGGCGTTTCGAACCCAATAAGTGGGGTTCATCTTCAGGACAAGGGTGAGCAAGCTGAATTAGAAGAAAGGAAAATCATCCTAGGCCCATTCGTCTGTAATGATGTGGGCAGCTGGTACTGATTTTTAAAATGGGCTGAAGGCATGAATTAATGGCGCCAAAGAACTGAGTGGGAATGTCTGTCCAGGACTCTGTTTGCTTATTTGGAGGGAACCCGGGATGGAAAGGCAGCTGGCCGGGATGATTGGTTTTGTATTTTTTAGAAAACGAACTGCAGGGCCTTTAAATGGGAGCCTGGAGCTGTGCAGACGGGAGCGTCCTGCTTCTGCCTTTGCTGGCATCGAATGCTCAGATAGGAAGTCAGCAAGGAGGACAGTACGATGGGCCAAGCTGTCCCATTGTTGCATCTGCTACAGGACCAGTTAAAAAAGGTGTCTGAAAGGTTTGCAGGTGTGAACAAAAACACAGAAGTGCATGGCTTTGTTGAATGCTTAATACTTCACTTGGCTATTAATTTAAGGCTGCAAAGAGACTTTGTGTTATCCAAAGAGTATATCTGCGCCACAATACTTGATCCATGGTACAAAAAAATACTGCCCACTCTCATTCTTTTTTCAGAAGGGGATATTTAATAATACAAGACATGGATGGTTGAGCAAGCCAGAGACCTGGAAGAAGACGGCTGGAAATAAGAGTCCCACTCCCGGGTAGAAGTTCTGGTATGCTGCCTTCAACTTTCCAGAGAAGGCAGTGCTCTTGTCTCACAGCAGCCAACACCAGCAAAAAGAACACCTGCAACATCAACAACACCAGGAACAGAAGAATCAGCCCCAACCTCTGCATTGGCTTGGTTTCAAGTGACAGGGCTTAAATCCAGTGCAGAGGTGAAGGCAAAAGAGATCGAGCAAGTGGCAGCACCAATGACCATTCATAGGATGTTCCAGGACTATCTGGATGACCCAAGAGAGGTCCATGCGAATCAAAAGCCATTGGTGTACTTGAATGGGAAGATGTGTCAATGGCCAGAGCTCAGCAGGCTTGTCTGGTTGCCAGTGTGTCTGCTGAGTGTGTGTTCAGTGCAGCTGGCACAGTTGTCACAGTGAGAAGGACCAGTCTCCCGCCTCAAAGCGTGGAGAGATTGACCATGATCAAAATTAACCAAAACTTCATACCACACAATTACACTGTTCCTGAAATACCAGAGGAGGAGGATGAGGGCGATTGGTTAGACTCAAGTGCGTTAGCTGGCCAACTTCTGGGCAAACAACCTGAGGTTGAGGACGAACTCTACTTCCCTGATTGAGTAGGTCACCATAGAACTTTTTAATTGTTTATACCTAGAGTCACATTATATATTTTGTTTGTGACTTACTTATGCAGCCCCACCATTTTTAGACACATGTATCACCAGATTGGAATAGGACCAGTGTGCAGTGAAGAAGCCGCCCCATTCCATTCAAGGACATTGGAGATAATGCCTGCCTCCATCCTATGCCTATCCTTCTTTTTTTCATCCCCTAGCAGGGCTGCCCCAGTAAGGTTTCTTTGATTTACAAGACTGCCAATGTGTTGCTTGCATCAAAGAGGAGATGCAATTGTGTACCACCATGCTTGGATTGGAACAGGTAACTATTGCACCAATGAGTAATATATTATTATGTGATTGTTAGAGATGATTCATGATTCATGGGAGGGAGGGTGTTCAACTAATTTGACAACTGGATTTCGATGATTTTCAATGTTTAGGGCGTGATGGGTGATCATTTTTCCTGAAAGTGATTGGCCCTTTCACACTTTGTAAAATTTACTTCCAGAGTCTACTCCTTTTTCTGGTTCTTCAGAGAACAGACCAGTGAATTTAGTTAACAAACAAATCTACAAAAGTACTCAAATTCTGTTTCTCTTCTTGTTCATCAACAGCAGTGCACTACAGGTCTATCTCGCTCATTTGGGTTGTGACGGAGTTGGACTGATTCTTTATTTGGAGTCAGGAGGAGGCTGGAATGACTCAGGGTGGGACTACCTCAACAGCCAGATGAATGAAGTTATCGACTTTAAAGGGAAACCAACACCATAATGACTCTGATGCCTACTCAGCTCTGTGGACTGGAGAGAGTTGCGTTGATTTTGGAAATGCTGCTGAGTGTGTGAGCTGGCTCAAATGTGAAACTCCTCTTATGTGGCTGTGGTTGGGGGGCTGTTGTAACTGGAGACAGACATGTGATGCACTCGGCTAAATGTTATGATGACAGTTGTGAGATTGATCAGCCCGGTCCATGCAGCGACTTGTTTGTGATTGGTCATAAATTTCTCTCACGTCTTAGTTAATCGCACAAGTCTTAAAATGAATGATTGCAACAGGCTATGCTCTTGCTCTGCCTCTGAGTCTTGGTACACTGCTCATGAAGCTTACCTTCTGCCGTTCTCTTTCACTCTACAATATAGTTTCTGCTATACAATCAGCAGGCCTTCTCTTCTCCTGCATGAAAGTCGAAAGCTCTATAACACTCCTGTTTACCTTACCGGACCAGTTCATCCAGGCACCCAAGACGAACATTCTGAGAAGAACGCAGATGCACCGCCCAATTTGACATTTATTTACAGTGTCATTTTTCTTTTAACAATCATAATGTTTAAAAATGTGTTGGGTCACTCCTCCATAATTTGCATTTTTCAAACCTAGATGAAAGAACATTTAGATATAACTCGGGTCTTTGTGGCTGAAGGACTGTTTGCAAGGCTTTTAACTGAACTGTGTCATTCCTTCATTTCCTTCCACAAAAGATTTGATGATGATGATGATGTGTTGCTCATCACACTGATGAATATTGTTCTTGTGTAGTGTTTGTCTTTGTCACACCTTTCCCCAACCCCCTTTCCCATCCATTCATCAAACCCCTAACCCTCTTCCCCAGGCTGTGTGATTTTTTGAAGTGTGAGCTAATTTACACCATAAATGATCACACACTTCGTGGGGCAGATTTGGTGACAGCGACACCAACTCACTGCGCGATATTCTATTACCTCAGCAATAGGACACAACAGCCCCATGTACTCACCCACACATAAAAGGGATCCATAATTTAGATATATAACATAATTCGTCAAAATCATCATTCAGGCCTTGTGTTGCGTAAATTCTTAACCTTGTCCACTCCTGGCTCTGAGTCCACTTCTCCTGACTCGAGAATTGTGTAAGTTTAATTTTAATTAAATACTAGCTCCCCATTCCTCAGAAGAAGTTATTATTGCTAGTTTGTGTTAAAATATCTGGTCTTCTTTGTTGTGTCATGGTGAAAGTCTAGTCTCAGTCTTTGAAAAGTTATGATATACATTCAGGGTAGGCAATGGACTCACAGAGTTTTGACCATTCCGCGGAGCGCAGAGTTTGGCAAAAACTCTGCCGACCACAGTGTAGCGGAGTTAAAGCCCAGCTGTGGTGTGCTTGCACATAACAGGGTTCTGCTGCTGGTTAGCTCAGGGGGTCTGTCACGTGCTGCTGCAGTGAAGGTTCTGCAGGGTTGTATTAAAACACAGTAATTCATTAGTTGACTGTGTTTATACTTGAACATTCACTCACGTAGATTACAGCTCTTCTAGTTCCTAATCCCAGAGGTGATTATTAAGATATCACAGCGAGTTGAAAGCATCATGCTCAAACATTCAGCGCTCTGCCGGTGGCAAGTTTGAATAGTGGTGAGAAAGGTTTGTCTTTTCATCCTTTCCGTGTGGATAAATAAAGCAACATTTGGGTAAAAGCACCTGCTAATTAAAGATATTTAAATGCGATATGAAGACCTATTTATGGAAAAACAAATTATTATTTACTGCTACTGTCTATATTACTCTTCCATTAGAAATAGGCAAAATGAACAAGGGAACTGATAGAGCATGTGTTTAAGTAGCCTTCATGTGCTTCCTTGAGCATGCACTGAAATAACCACATTACAATTGTTCATTAATACAATAGTGCAGTACGTTACATTATTGCAGCAACTGATCTAGTGTGGAGACCTCTATACGCATGGGCACAAAGGAGTAAACACCAGCTTTTCAGCTATTCTCCAATAAAGTTATTATCACAATACAAATACACAGCTGCTGAATGACTTTAGTACGATTATGGTCGCCTACTTGCACAAACTGTATACCGAGCGCTTAGAGCAAGTGATGTTTATTACCTTTGTTGTTCTTGAGGGGGATGGGCGCACAACAGACTCTCAGGCTGAGCTCACCCTCTGACAAACAATGTAACCCCGGCCATTTCTTGGCGGTCTTCCCAGCATATCTGGTTGTCACTTGTCAGCAATGAAAAGAGCAGTCACAGTCAAAACCATCTTTATTCGGCAATAAGCCCTAAAAGCACAAATAAAACACTTCCATATGCATCATAATAATTGAAAAACATGTGATATAAAATGCAATTAAAATAATGAGACATAAATGAATTCCTGCAGAAGACATAAAATAGCAATTTTGATCAGTTATAAACAAGGCAATAATTCACATTGTTTCCTTATGGCTAGAGCTTTCTTTAAAAAGTTTAACACAGCATGACTCCTTCGATGACAATTTTTGCAGGAACTCCAAGGCTGGTTAATGTTGTCTCGCATTTATCCTACGTGAAATGGGTATGAGATAAATCAACCTCGGGTAGTAATATAATGGGAAAACATCATAAAATGAACAGTACTCTGAGACCATAAGTTGCTACATCGACAAGGAGGCAAGTCTCGAGACCAAGTACATTGCTCTTGGAAAGCAACTTTAAAATTAATTAAGCTCAACCTAAAATAAGTAAGAAGGGAGCGACTGGTCGGATCCTCAAATCATAATAAGTAGGGTTCAATTGTGTTTACAGTTGCCACTTGTAAATAAGCTACAACAGTCTGCATTTCCGTTGCACGTGCTAACCTCCCGCCATCTTAGCCTCTTGAAAATGTTGTTTAACTGTCAGTGCAGTCCGTTCCAGTGAGGAACAGTCCAGCAAGGGCACCCAAAAGGTCACCCTGCCACACCAACCTCCCCAACATGTCCTGCTTGCTCCACAGGGTCGCTCTGCAGCCTTTACCTACCGCTGTGGCTACAAGCAGGAGGCATGCAGTTCTTTCCACCTCATTTGTTCAAAAAATTATTCTAATTTAATTTGAAATTATCAGGAGTGGCAGCAAATGAGTTTGGTTGGAAGACAAACAAGAAGACGAAAAAACTCAAGAGGTGCAAATTGGATGTTTGCCTCACTTCCGCACCCCAGGAATCTGTCTTCAAGTGGTGACAAAAAGTAAATGTGAGGCAGGTGATGTGGTGGCCGCTCAGTGAGCTAATGACAGCAGGTAAACAACCGAACATCTTGGCCGCATGATGGCTATCCTGGCACAAGCTGATGACTGCTGCAAAGTCCTTAATGGAGGGCATCTAGGCACACTAGAGCAAGCGGGGGCAACATGGCAGGGGCCTGAAGGGGCATGTGGTATGGTTTAGGAAGTGTACCTATCACAGGTAACTGAGTGCTGGTGGGTCATGGTGAGGGTGGCAGTGTCCCTATCACCGGTAACTGAGGGCTCGTGGGACATGGTAGGGTCTGCAGTGTCCCTATAGAGAGAGACCTGGGTGACTGGAGTGCAGGTGGGCAGGGTCTGTGGGTGGCCTTACGCCTCATCGATAGGACTGGCTGGCTTGTGGTCATTGAGTGTTATGCTGGGATGAACGGGTGGGCCGCCTCATCACGTGTTCTACCACTGAGGGCTGGGCAGTGACATTGGGCCTGACTCTGGCAAGGTCAACTCTGAGGACTTGCACAGTCACAGTTTGGCTCACGTTTGTCAACCGGATGAGGAAAAGGCTGTGGTTCTCTGTGGTCGGGGCTCTGCCTGGCCATGCCATGCAGCGAGCACCACAGACCCTACCCCGTGTGGCCCTAGGGGTCCTCCTGAGTTGTGCACTTTGACCCTGGCAGCATGGACCCCTGCGTGCGAGCTGTGGAGTGCACGGTTCAGGTTCCATCGTCTGCTGAGCCGAGGAGCTGGAACCAGAGTGGCTTGGGGTGAGTGTGGGGTGCTCACCTAGCTAGAGCTTTCTAGACCTGTAGTTTTGTGGCTGGACATGTCACTCTACCCTGTGGGAAACCCTGCAAAAAGGTTTTGGTAAATTGAGAAAGGTAGCAGCCATCGCTTCATCTATTCAGGTAAGAGATCTATGGAGTGAAGTGAACTAGTTTAGTTAGTAAGTAACTTCTACTGCAGATACATTCTTGTTTATATAGCTAGTTGTAGGCAATATAGGCAATGGCAGCATACTCCCCTAATGGTCAATATAGTTATAAAGGGTAGTAGGACAAGGGTATAACTAACTATAACTAACTGGCATACACTTTGATAACCTGATTAAAAAAACAGGCTGCATGAAAAGGCATTAGTGCAAAGTAAAAGTAAAACTGAAAAAACCTTTTCAGGCATAAAGTTATAAGTTTTCCTTTTCCATTTTCTTATTAACAACAATATAAATAAAGCCCACCACTCCACCCACAACAGGCCCACCCCTCTACCTAAACAAATCACTCTGTCCCCAACCAATGTCCAATGAAAACTAGTCCAAAGTCCTGTTCCCTTCCCAATTAACACCCTTTCCACCACAACAAAAGTCCCTCCCACCAAAACAAAAATAAACAAAGGGCTTCAGAAGAGGGCATCATCGATGCTGGTTCAAAGTCTTCCCACTTCCTGGTGTAGGCTTGCTACCTCCTGGTGAAGCAACGCCAGCTCGCACAGCACACAGCATTGGAAGTGGTCTGAGTAGGAGGGGGAGCAGTGCTCGGTTCGGGCAGATCCCAGCTGCCTGTGGTGCTGGCAATGTGGTGGCCAGGATGGAGGTGCCGGCAGCTGGCTGGAGGAACTGGGACTCGGGGCAGTGGCAGATGCGCCCTCAGCCTCCTCCGCCTCCAGAGCCACCAGCGGATGGTATTGGGTCTGGATTGCCTCCATCGTCTGCCGCCACAGCCAGCCTGCTATCTCCTGTTGAGTAGGTGGTGATGATGGACCAGCAGGAGTAGCTATATCAAGAAAAAAAGAAAAAAAAGCATACAAAGAAAAATTGCAAACAATGCTCTGTGCAAACACTTGTTTACAATTATATAGTGGCACAGTAGCAGTACACTGCTGGTCCCCTGGGGCCAACTTAATTTTTGCATGATTAGGAATCACAAGAACTTTTTTTTACCCATACATACCTCACATAAAAGCACTGACTGGCTGCAAGGAATTAAGCCAGAATACCCCCAGATTAAAAAAACACTAGGGGGTCGATTCCGATTCGGGCCGGAAAAAGCACCGACCGACACGGAGCCGGAAAAATTACCGACCGACACGTACCAGTGGCGCCCGACACGCCAAGTACGATGCAAGCCGCGATAAATCCGACCGACACGTTAGGAAACCAAGCCGACCGACCGAGCCGCTCGGAAAATAGCAATCCGGCCGGAAAAACACGCGAATCCAACCGACCGACACGCACCCGGAACAAATCCGACCGAATCGAACCCGCCAACTCCAAACCGCAAAGTACGATGCAAGGGGCGAAAAACACGACCGAGTCGGACGGAGGACAAGCCGTACGACCGACACGCATACAAAACCGAGCCGAAGCAACACAATACACCGCGACCGACGCGTACGCAGCATAGAAAACTGCACAAACACAGCGTGAACGAAGCGGAAAACACCGTACGAGACCAATGCAGGGTCCGACTCGGTCACAAGAACGTTTCCAACATACACAAACAGCACAAAGGAAAAATCAACCAAAAAAAGGCCAAACAAGCAATTACCAAGCCAATAAATACTGGGGGGGTGGGGACAGAGAACAAAGACACACCCACAACTCCACCTATATAAAGGACACAAATCACTACCATGAGCCTTTGCAAATGCCATTTCACTGCCAGCACCCAAGAGAAAGCAACCACACACCCACAGCTCATCCCTCACACAAGACACACACCATCAACACACCAACAAATACCTACCTCACATACACCCAGCACAACACACACCCACACACCCTCACCTGCACACCAACACACACATCACCCACCATCACCACCCATCACCATGCCCCCAAGAAGAATCCCAAGTTCCTAGATAGTGAATTGGAAGTCATGGTAGACGAGATCCTCAGGGTGGAGCCACAGCTGTTTGGCACTCTGGTCCAACAGACCCCCATGTCGCAGAAAACCAAGATGTGGGAGAGGATCATCAACAGGGTGAACGCCCAATCACCATGTCGGCGCACAAAGACGGACATCCAGAACAGGTGGTATGACGTGCGCAGGAGGGTACGGGACATGCTCAAGAAAGACTACATCAACAGCCAACACACCGGCAGTGGCCCTCCTGCCAAGCCAATATACCTCCAGGCCCTGGGAGGAGAAGGTGCGAGCCATCCTTCCGCCAGTGAGCGTATATGGACTAGAGGACATCCCAGAGCCTGGTGAGTACACAACAAATGTACACAATAAACTGCCACAAAACACACACATCACTGTCAAGGGAGAGTCAAACCATGCACTCATAGCAATTACACAGCAACTAGAACAGAATCATCCCAAAATGTGTATGTCAGTCAGATAAACACAACACATGCCATCAAAAAGTCACATCCAACTGTGCCAACACATGTACAAACACAACCACAACTACAGCTAGGCAGTGGCACAAATAGAACTAACACACACATCCACACATGTAGCCACCACAACAACACCAACACACAGTGAAGACCACTCAAAGGAAGGAATTCTGTGTATGCTGGCCAAGTCAGTGTAGCCAATAGCATCATGGGAGTCGCAGTCACACATATTGCCCCCCACAACTGTCCCATCAACACCACCCTGAACCATGCTCACATCACAGGGAGTGGAGAAGGACTCACAAGATGGCTGACACTGGCTACTGCTGTGGGGAGCACAAGGCCCTGCTGCCAACTGTGCACCAACAAACAGCAGGACACCACTGACTGACATCCTGAGAGACAACTTACACTCCCTGCAATGCAAGCACGTTCCATGGTGGGATATCTGGCTGGCTGGGTGGGAAGGGGGACTAGCAGCACTGACTATAGTCACCAGCACCTCCCCTCACCCCCCAACACAAACTCCACAGTACCCACCTGGTAGAATGCAATGCCCTCCATCCTAACACAAGATCCCACAAAGCACCACCACCCTGGGTTATGTTGTGTGAAGCACAGGGACACTCTTGGGACTCTTAGCCAAACAACTGCCAGGACAACACTCCCAGCCATCCTGCCAGCACAGCCAGCCCACCCCACAGGGAAGCAGAGTCAAAAGGAAGGAAGCATGGGCATGCTGGGAAGGGGGTGGAGGCAATAGCATGATGGGAGTCGTAGTCACAGACATAGCTCACCCTCACAACTGTCCCATCAACACCACCCTGAACCATGCTCACATCACAGGGAGTGGAGAAGGACTCACAAGATGGCTGACACTGGCTACTGCTGTGGGGAGCACAAGGCCCTGCTGCCAACTGTGCACCAACAAACAGCAGGACACCACTGACTGACATCCTGAGAGACAACTTACACTCCCTGCAATGCAAGCACGTTCCATGGTGGGATATCTGGCTGGCTGGGTGGGAAGGGGGACTTGCAGCACTGACTATAGTCACCAGCACCTCCCCTCACCCCCCCAACACAAACTCCACAGTACCCACCTGGTAGAATGCAATGCCCTCCATCCTAACACAAGATCCCACAAAGCACCACCACCCTGGGTTATGTTGTGTGAAGCACAGGGACACTCTTGGGACTCTTAGCCAAACAACTGCCAGGACAACACTCCCAGCCATCCTGTCAGCACAGCCAGCCCACCCCACAGGGAAGCAGAGTCAAAAGGAAGGAAGCATGGGCATGCTGGGAAGGGGGGTGGAGGCAATAGCATGATGGGAGTCGTAGTCACAGACATAGCTCACCCTCACAACTGTCCCATCAACACCACCCTGAACCATGCTCACATCACAGGGAGTGGAGAAGGACTCACAAGATGGCTGACACTGGCTACTGCTGTGGGGAGCACAAGGCCCTGCTGCCAACTGTGCACCAACAAACAGCAGGACACCACTGACTGACATCCTGAGAGACAACTTACACTCCCTGCAATGCAAGCACGTTCCATGGTGGGATATCTGGCTGGCTGGGTGGGAAGGGGGACTTGCAGCACTGACTATAGTCACCAGCACCTCCCCTCACCCCCCAACACAAACTCCACAGTACCCACCTGGTAGAATGCAATGCCCTCCATCCTAACACAAGATCCCACAAAGCACCACCACCCTGGGTTATGTTGTGTGAAGCACAGGGACACTCTTGGGACTCTTAGCCAAACAACTGCCAGGACAACACTCCCAGCCATCCTGTCAGCACAGCCAGCCCACCCCACAGGAAGCAGAGTCAAAAGGAAGGAAGCATGGGCATGCTGGGAAGGGGGTGGAGGCAATAGCATGATGGGAGTCGTAGTCACAGACATAGCTCACCCTCACAACTGTCCCATCAACACCACCCTGAACCATGCTCACATCACAGGGAGTGGAGAAGGACTCACAAGATGGCTGACACTGGCTACTGCTGTGGGGAGCACAAGGCCCTGCTGCCAACTGTGCACCAACAAACAGCAGGACACCACTGACTGACATCCTGAGAGACAACTTACACTCCCTGCAATGCAAGCACGTTCCATGGTGGGATATCTGGCTGGCTGGGTGGGAAGGGGGACTTGCAGCACTGACTATAGTCACCAGCACCTCCTCACCCACCCCCAACACAAACTCCACAGTACCCACCTGGTAGAATGCAATGCCCTCCATCCTAACACAAGATCCACAAAGCACCACCACCCTGGGTTATGTTGTGTGAAGCACAGGGACACTCTTGGGACTCTTAGCCAAACAACTGCCAGGACAACACTCCCAGCCATCCTGTCAGCACAGCCAGCCCACCCCACAGGGAAGCAGAGTCAAAAGGAAGGAAGCATGGGCATGCTGGGAAGGGGGTGGAGGCAATAGCATGATGGGAGTCGTAGTCACAGACATAGCTCACCCTCACAACTGTCCCATCAACACCACCCTGAACCATGCTCACATCACAGGGAGTGGAGAAGGACTCACAAGATGGCTGACACTGGCTACTGCTGTGGGGAGCACAAGGCCCTGCTGCCAACTGTGCACCAACAAACAGCAGGACACCACTGACTGACATCCTGAGAGACAACTTACACTCCCTGCAATGCAAGCACGTTCCATGGTGGGATATCTGGCTGGCTGGGTGGGAAGGGGACTTGCAGCACTGACTATAGTCACCAGCACCTCCCCTCACCCCCCCAACACAAACTCCACAGTACCCACCTGGTAGAATGCAATGCCCTCCAT
>CAWUFW010025059.1:0-50393 GCA_963921515.1 Calotriton arnoldi | reverse complement strand
CGGGTGGCGGCCTCAGTCTGTCTGCGCCTGGGGGAGGGTGTCCGGGGGCGAGGGCACTCTGCTCCGTGTGGGTGGGCTTCCTCTTCCCCCTGAATGCTGTATCAGCTGGATCGGAGGGGAAGAGGCCGAGGTCACTGAGGAAGAGCCGCTGGGTCTTTGGGGTTGCAGGTGAGGCAAGGGAGGGTGTTTTGGAGGGAGAGGCAACTGAGGACTGCGCAGTGCTCGTGGATGCGTGTGTGTGTTCCAGGGCCCCATCCCCTGTGAGTCTGGTTTCAGTCCCCTGACTGTGCGTGCGTGTGCGTTTTGTTTGTGGCGTGTGTGTCTGTGTGCTGGATGTGTGTGTGCTGGTGTGTGCCTGTGCCGGTGTGTGTGTGTGCTTGGGACGGGTAAGGTGCTGGGGAGTGTGGATGGAGCAGAGGCAGGAGGGGTGAGGGACTGTCTGAGGAGGGACACTGCTGCCGTCAGGGAGGAGTCCATGGACCTATTGCCCCTCTGTAGGTCAGACATGCCCGATGAGATGCCCTCCATGAACGACACCAGCTGAGTCAACAGAGCGGTGTGCGCATGGAGGACACTCAGCATGGCTGTCTGCCCTACATGGAGCTGGCGAAGGAGGTACACAGACTCCTCACTCAGGGCAGCAGGGGACACAGGGGCAGGGGGTGCGGTGCCTGGCCCAAAGGAGACACGCTCACGAACATGGGAGCCTCCACGGACCTGGGGAATGGGAGCCGATGGGAGGGCGGTGGTGGTGCTGGTGGTGGCGGGGACAGCAACACTAGCTGGGGTGTGGTGGCTGCTGACACCCGCCTCCATAAGGGAGTCATCCTCCGAGTTGCTCTGGTCCTCAGCTGAGGTGGATGGTGCTGAGGACTCCTCGGTGTGGCTCCCCTCGCCCTCCGTGCCACTGGGTCCCTCCGACCACTCCTCGGCTGCTGACCCAGTCTGGCTCTCCGGCTCCTCCTGGTCCGTGGAGCTGTCCCCTTCCGTGGCCGTGGATGTATCTGCAAACAATGGGGAAACAGACAGACATCAGTCACCTGCACCAAACGCACACACCACTGTGAGCACAGCACATTACAGAGCAAGCCCTGGCATCATTAGTTGTACACTGCTAAAAGTGCCCTAACTGAACAGGAGAAGCCAATTGTCAGTCTGATGCCAACCATGGCACTCACATCCCACATGGCCTTGCACCCATCTGTCTGGTGTCTGTTGGATAGCAACACCCCAGTGTGGACACATGCACCAACTACACAGTAGTTGGACAGTGCAGAGGACACGGTGTAGCATGTGGACATGCACACATCACAACTCTTGCCACTGAGTCAGTACAGGTTTCCGGATGAAAGGGACGCCCAGAGTCAAATAGGATATGCATGTGATGCATACCAGCGACAGACACCATGATGCACCCATGTCCTGAAAGCCATCGCCACAATGGTGTGCATGTAGCACATGTCACTCCCCTGCAGGATCACCAATAAGTAGACACATGCCATGGCGGAGGCATGACTGCTAAGTCATACATCACTGTCTCAGTGATGTATGACTTGGCAGCCAGACAACAACACTCTGCACTGTGTCACAATAGTAGGTCATGGGGAATGCAAGTCCTGGAGCTGCACAAGTGCACATGTACATCCCCCACACAACACATCATCTTAACCCTCATCTGTCCAGGTCATACCGATTGGACATATGGGAGACCTGTGACACTACCCTCTGAACCTGAGCCCCTCACAATCTGCTGTGAATGGGGAACAGCTGCCTGAACTTCACATTTGCATACCCCAGTCTGCACGGGCAGCTGATCAAACACCTATGTGACACACAAGTATCGTCTCCTATGGTCACATCTCCAGTGGCATGCTGAGCCCCTACCAAGAAACACCCCAGCAGTCCTGGCAACTAATCCACAGCACACTGACACAGAGGCAGACACCTGAGGGGTCAAATCACTGCGCACAATGTGTCAGCTGATACACGGGAGTGGGAGTACAGAGTGCATTGCATGGCCTGGAGTAGGCATGACTGTCCTGCCCCACATGAATGAGGGATGAGCCCTGGACAGTGGATAGCTGGCTATGTATGTGTGACACACGTAATCTGCACACTCCTGGGGCCCAAACATTGTTCCCACCCGCTGCATGGGCGTGTGCCACATACCCCAGGCACATGTGGTGGCTCAGCTCAGCAAGTGGACCGCATATCAAAGCAACACGCAGATTACATGTCCGAACACAGGCGTTGTGTGAACAATGGACCCACCCATGATGCCCACAACAGAGTTAGGGAAACAGATGCTGTCCCCCACCTTTAGTGAAGCAAACTGCAAGGACACAGTCCCAAGTGACACAATTCCCTGAATGTAAGGGCCACACCTGGGTATCAGATGAGGAGTGGGCAGTGCACAATAGAGGGACATGGCTCCTGGACAACATGACTGCTGTACTGTGGCAGTTGAACCAGGCCAGAGGAGGGCACAAAGCATGTAATACAGAGTTCACAGTGCAGTCTTTGACTCACCCCCTCCTTGCTGCTGTCTGGCCTTCAGCTGCCCATCCAGGTCTGGAAACACCACCACCAGGATCTGGAGCATGTGGGGGGTCAGGGTCCGTGTTCCGCCCCTCGGAGGTGACAGCTTCAGCTGGACCCGTGCAATCCTCCGGGTCCAGCCCCGAAGGTCCTGCCACCTCTTCTGGCAGTTGCGGATCCGGCGCTTGTAGACCCCCACGGACCGGACAGCCCGGACGATGTCCTTCCAGATCTCCTGCTTCCGATGGGCATTAACCTGTCAGGATGACAAAGTGAAAAGGCCATTACTACACATGCAACATATCCGTGCATGACACAGTTGTATATACATGTCTCATTCACAGGGGCACATGATGTACACAGACAGTGCAACGCTGCCCATGGACAGTTTGCCAGACGTCACTACATGGTATCATTGCATGGGAAGTAAAACCTTGTTCAAATGCACTGTCACTGCACCATACCTGTCCAGTGCATGTCACTACACACTATGGGGGGTGACAACTACTCAGTGAGCCTGCTAGCCAGTGGCGTGCAGACTTTCAGCCTTGCTAGTCAGACAAAATGCACATTCAGAAAGGCAGTGCACAGAACACTCACCTGCTCCCCTGGTGTCCCATACAGCTTGCTGTACTGTGGAAGTAGGCTGTCCAGCAGGGCCTGGTTCTCCTCAAGGCTGAAGGCTGGGGCTCTCTCCACAGTACGTGCCATTGCAGGGTCCAGAGGGGCAGAGACAGCAGCAGTGCAGTGGCAGATGTCGTCCTGGAGCATGTAGTGCAGGCAAGTGAGCTCTCAGGGGAACAGCCAGCAATATATATGTGCTGGAGAGGCAGATACTGTCCCTTGTGTCCAAAGTGATAGGTCCAAGTCATTTGCATCTTCTGAATCTGGCCAATCCATGGAATAGCAGCACCAATACACGCCCACGGCATCCTTCAAATCTTCAACTTCATGACATACATGATTTTGCAACATTGTTGTGGGTGACCAACTGAATTTCCAGCAACCGACTCGTTCGAATTTCGAAAACGCGTCCGTTGCCAGGCAAGGCCATTGTCAATGGGTGCGCACCGATCGGTCCATTGCGGTACAACGCGTACAGGGGTACAACGCGTACCCGCACACATTGAATGCAATGGGCCAGCCGGGGGCACCGATCGGTCCATTGCTGATCAACGCGTACAGGGGTACAACGCGTACCCGCACACATTGAATGCAATGGGCCGGCCGGGGCACCGATCGGTCCATTGCGGTACAACGCGTACAGGGGTACAACGCGTACCCGCACACATTGAATGCAATGGGCCGGCCGGGGGCACCGATCGGTCCATTGCGGTACAACGCGTACAGGGGTACAACGCGTACCCGCACACATTGAATGCAATGGGCCGGCCGGGGGCACCGATCGGTCCATTGCGGTTCAACGCATCCCTGTACAAGTGACTGGCATATGTCACCATGCCTGTCTCAGATGGACATATGCCAGCCACAGATAGCTCCCAGGGAGTGAGGGGCACACCTACAACACGACAGCCTGTCCAAACTGTATGATAAGGCATGTAAGGCTGCATTTCCTATTGTGTGTATGTTGGTGTACATGTTGTCCTGTGGGTGTCACCTGGGGGCAGCCACCCCCAGGCTGTGCACGTGTTCATGGGGACAGGATCCTGGGTGTTACGTGTACATGACCACTGTGATGTGCAACTGTTCATATCTGTGCATGTGCCATGGTCACATTTCACGGTGGTGTATGTGTATGTCATGTCACATACCCCGTGAGTCCCATGTGGGACGGTATGTTTGAGCCAGGGTGTCCCAGTGGCACAATAGTGATGGTCCTCCACAGTCTGTGTGCATGTAGTGTTTACAATGTCTCTGATTTCATGTGCACAATGGGAGACAGTCTCCACATCCACGTTGTGTGTGCATGGACTTTGATGTTGTGCGTGTGTGTGTCACAGACGTCCATGTCTGTCCTGCAGTGGCAAGTGGGACCACTACCTGTGGGGGTCATAGTTGTTTTGCTGTGGTGTATACATGATACTCCATGTAATGCCAGTGTCCATGTGGCAATACAGGGTCCCTGGGAATGTACCTGTCGTTGCGCTGTGATGCCTGGGGCACATCTGTCCTCACATGTCACTGTGGGGGTGATTGTGACACGGCAGCAGGAGATGGGAACTGTGACACGGCCTCATGATATCCAATGGGCCAACCTGGGACTTATTGATGCCACTTGTTGGACCGTGATGACAGATGTTGGCCATGTATGTACCATACATGTCCTTACGGAACTGCACACTTCATGTAGTTGTGCCTCATAATGATGTATGTTGGGATATTGAGTGTGTTCAATGCCGCATATGTGGGCTGACTGACAATCTTGCTTACTTCTCCTCTGCACTGCAGGGCTCCTGCTGTCCATCGACCATTCCCAGACCTGGCAACGATGGTGGAACGGGACAGCATCCGACGGTACCGCTTCACCAGGCAGCTGATTGAGGATTTGGCAGTGCAGTTGGCCCCACATTTGCAGCCTGGCCGGCCGTATCCTACAGCGCTGACCCCCAAGGTGAAGGTGATGGCAGCCCTACACTTCTTTGCCACCGGTACCTTCCAACATACTGTGGCGACTGCTGGTGGGATGTCACAGACCATGTTGAGCCGTGTGCTCCGCGATGTTTTGGCAGCAATGTTGCTATTCCTGAACCGGTACATCTATTTCCCTAGACTGCGACGACTCACTGACGTGAAGAGTGACTTCTATGCCCTGGGGAGGATGCCGCATGTCATTGGCTCCATTGATGGGACACATGTGGCTTTGGTACCACCACAGGCCCAGGAGTAGGCCTACACGAACCGCAAGCACTACCACTCGGTCAATGCACTGGTGGTGTGTCTTGCAGATATGACCATCACACACGTGTGTGCCCGTTTCCCTGGTTCAGCACACAATGCCTTTGTGATGAGGAGTAGTCGCATCCCCAGGATGATGGCACAGATGCAGAACCAGCGTGCCTGGCTTGTCGGTGTGTACTGACTTTGTGCCATTGTGTGTGATCTGATCTGTAGTATTCCGCCCACTTTTCCAAGTCAGCTAATGTGCACTTGTCTGTCCGTAGGTGACTCGGGATACCCCAACATGCCGTGGTTGCTGACACCCCTCAGGAACCCTGTGACACCAGCCCAGATGCGCTACAATGAGGCACATGGTCGGACCAGGAGAGTGATTGAGCGGACATTTGGTCTCCTGAAGAGCCGCTTCCGCTGCCTGGACAAGACCGGAGGGTCCCTCCCATATGCCCCTGCGAAAGTGTGCAAGATTATCATCGTCTGCTGCATGCTCCACAACCTGGCAGGGCGGAAGGAGTTGCCTCTCATCCAGGATGACAATGACCAACATCCGCCACCTGTGGAGGATCCTGGCCTGGACCACGATGCCAGTGATGATGATGATGATGATGAGGGTGATGTCCGCACACAGCTCATCACCAACTTCTTTAGCTGAATGTGAGTATCCTGAGGTGTCATGTCAATGATGTGAGTTGGCATGATATGTGTAGGTGGTGCTCTGGTGCTGTTGGAGTGTGTCAATGGGCTACTTGACTGGATGTGTGTTGCGATGTGTGCTTACAGGTGGGCTGTACTCCCCAACAGTGTTGACATGCTAACTTGGTTCTGGGTGGGTATCTTGTAACATGTATTGTGCATGAGTTTTGCTGTTCTGTCCTGTTCTCCATTGCTTTTGACTGTGTGTCATTTCGGGCCTTCACAGGGTACTTTCAGATTCGTTTGGTCAACTGTGTCCACCGACGACGTGATTGCACTTCCAGGGTGGTAGCTGTTGTGTCCCTACAGGTGATGTGCGCCACACCCATGGACTTCCTTCCGTCTACAGTTGTTGACTGTGTGCCCGCTGCCAGGTGGGATTACCTTGCATCTGTAGTGGTTACGACATGTTGCAACTGTGTAATAAACCTGTGCTTCACTTTGTGATGTGCGTTGTCTGTGGTCACACATTTGACTGCCATTTGCTTACTGCACCTGTGGGCTACTTGACTACAACTGGGAATGGGTGTGGTGTCTGTGCATTGCACCGTCTTCCCTGGCAACATCAGTGTAGGCAATGAGTCAGATGGCCTAGGTGTGTATGTGTTGTGTAGCCCTGGTGGTGTGTCTCCCTCATATGTGTCACGTTGCCTTTACTCACATGCCTGTGTTGTACTTGCTGTTGCAGTTCGCATACACAGTGTAATTTTGCAGTTCATCATCCCCATAACAGCACCCACGTTGGAATCACAACAGAGGCAAGTATGGTGTATTAGTGTGTTTATTGTGATACATTTGTGTGAATAGTGCATAGGATGGGTAGTGCTGTACATAAATCTTGCAATCAGAAGTTCCTAGGTGAATTGAAAGTCCTGGTAGACAAAATCCCCAGTATCGGGGCCACAGTTGTCTGAGACATTGGTCCAACTTGTACTCCCCATGCAATGTGTGGGAGTAGTGTTGCCGTCAACAGGGTGAACAGTCTGTGCACAAAGGTGAACATCCAGAACAGGTTCAGGCTTCCTGGGAGTTGCGCTTGGCCATCGGCCTCTCACTTGCCCCTCCTCGGACGACCCCTCTTCTTTGGGGGGCCCCTCAAGTACAGGCTGCTGCGGTGCAGGGGACTCTCCGCCAGAGTCATCCTCCCTCCCTGTGGCAGTTGCAGTTTGTTCAGCACCAGATGTTGTTGGCACACAGGGAGGTGTGGACTGGTTGCTGTTCATCTGGCGGAGGCATTGTAAAATGTCCCTGTGCACCGCCGTCATCTCATGCAGTGCATCCCACTTGGACGCCACGCGGGACATGTGTGAGTCCACGCGGGACATGTGTGACTCCACGTGGGACATGTGAAAGTCCAAGCGGGCATGATGGGCAGCCTGCTGCTGTTTCATGTCTCTGAGGAGCCCCACTACCTGGCTCAGATCTCCGGTGCTGGACTGGTACGCATCAGCTATGCGTACCAGTTGTGGGTCATCATGCACACCAGCAACCTCTGCAAGCAGCGACCTCTGTCTCCCACCCCTCCCACCACCCCTGCTGACATGTGCAGTGCGTGCAGTGGCACGCACAGATGACCCTGGTCCACCTTGGGGGTTGGTGGTGGTGTCCATGGCCCCAGGTTGGTCCAGGGTCCCTGTGCTGGTGTTGCTCCTTGTTCTGTCCATGTCGGCAGGGATGGTATTTGTGGTGACAGTCGTTGGAGGGGTGGGTGCAGGGGGTGCAGCTGGTGGTCCTGCTGGTGCTGCAGCTGGTGGTCCTGCTGGTGCTGCATGTAGACTTGCACCGGATGTGCCAGGTTGGTCTTCTTCGTCCGAGGAGGGCAGAGGCTGTACGACACCAGTGAGCTCCGCATCCTCTTGAGCCTGGGACTGGGACTCCTCAGCGTCTGCTGCTGGGTCCCCATCATCACCTGTTTTTGGGAGACACACACAATGTATGTTATGTTTCTGCAGGCATCAATGGTTGACACACCTGACAGTTGTGACTGTGCCTCTGGGTGCGGGCCTGTACATTGCATTGTCCTAAGTCGTCACAGTCAGGGGTTGATATTGGTGTGGCACATTGTCCTGCATTATTTGGGCATTTCTATGTATTTGTTGGGGTGTGAACATGGTCTGCATTGGTTGTATTTGGTTGACAGCCGGCCCTCCTTCCCACCCAGCCAGTCAGTTATCCCACCATGGACTGTGCTTGCATTGCAGGGAGTGGAAGTTGTCTCTCAGGATGTCAGTCAGTGGTGTCCTGCTGTTTGTTGGTGCACAGTTGCCAGCAGGGCCTTGTGCTCCCCACAGCAGTAGCCAGTGTCAGCCATCTTGTGAGTCCTTCTCCACTCCCTGTGATGTGAGCATGGTTCAGGGTGGTGTTGATGGGACAGTTGTGGGGGTGAGCTATGTCTGTGACTGTGACTCCCATCATGCTATTGCCTCCACCCCACTTCCCAGCATTCCCATACTTACTTGCTTTTGTGGGGAGTTCAGTGTGTGTGGGTGTGAGGGCAATGGCAAGATGGCTGACAGTGGTGTCCTGCTGTTGGTTGGTGTGCAGTTCCCAGCATGCACTTGTGCTCCCCACAGCAGTAGCCAGTGTCAGCCATCTTGTGTGTCCTTATCCACTCCCTGTGATGTGAGCATGGTTTAGGGTGGTGTTGATGGGCCAGTTGTGAGGCTGAGCAATATCTGTGACTACTACTCCCATCATGCTATTGCCTCCACCCCCTTCCCAGCATGCCCATGCTTCCTTCCGTTTGACTCTGCTTCCCTGTGGGGTGGGCTGGCTGTGCTGACAGGATGGCTGGGAGTGTTGTCCTGGCAGTTGTTTGGCTAAAAGTCCCAAGAGTGTCCCTGTGCTTCACACAACATAACCCAGGGTGGTGGTTCTTTGTGGGATCTTGAGTTAGGATGGGAGGCATTGCATTCTACCAGGTGGGTTCTGTGGAGTTTGTGTTGAGGGGGTGTGAGGGGAGGTGCTTGTGACTATGGTCAGTGCTGCAAGTCCTCCTTCCCACCCAGCCAGCCAGATATCCCACCATGGTACGTGCTTGCATTGCAGGGAGTGGAAGTTGTCTCTCAGGATGTCAGTCAGTGGTGTCCTGCTGTTTGTTGGTGCACAGTTGCCAGCAGGGCCTTGTGCTCCCCACAGCAGTAGCCAGTGTCAGCCATCTTGTGAGTCCTTCTCCACTCCCTGTGATGTGAGCATGGTTCAGGGTGGTGTTGATGGGACAGTTGTGGGGGTGAGCTATGTCTGTGACTGTGACTCCCATCATGCTATTGCCTCCACCCCACTTCCCAGCATTCCCATACTTACTTGCTTTTGTGGGGAGTTCAGTGTGTGTGGGTGTGAGGGCAATGGCAAGATGGCTGACAGTGGTGTCCTGCTGTTGGTTGGTGTGCAGTTCCCAGCATGCCCTTGTGCTCCCCACAGCAGTAGCCAGTGTCAGCCATCTTGTGTGTCCTTATCCACTCCCTGTGATGTGAGCATGGTTCAGGGTGGTGTTGATGGGCCAGTTGTGAGGCTGAGCAATATCTGTGACTACCACTCCCATCATGCTATTGCCTCCACCCCCTTCCCAGCATGCCCATGCTTCCTTCCTTTTGACTCTGCTTCCCTGTGGGGTGGGCTGGCTGTGCTGACAGGATGGCTGGGAGTGTTGTCCTGGCAGTTGTTTGGCTAAAAGTCCCAAGAGTGTCCCTGTGCTTCACACAACATAACCCAGGGTGGTGGTTCTTTGTGGGATCTTGAGTTAGGATGGGAGGCATTGCATTCTACCAGGTGGGTTCTGTGGAGTTTGTGTTGAGGGGGGGTGTGAGGGGAGGTGCTTGTGACTATGGTCAGTGCTGCAAGTCCTCCTTCCCACCCAGCCAGCCATATATCCCACCATGGTACGTGCTTGCATTGCAGGGAGTGGAAGTTGTCTCTCAGGATGTCAGTCAGTGGTGTCCTGCTGTTTGTTGGTGCACAGTTGCCAGCAGGGCCTTGTGCTCCCCACAGCAGTAGCCAGTGTCAGCCATCTTGTGAGTCCTTCTCCACTCCCTGTGATGTGAGCATGGTTCAGGGTGGTGTTGATGGGACAGTTGTGGGGGTGAGCTATGTCTGTGACTGTGACTCCCATCATGCTATTGCCTCCACCCCACTTCCCAGCATTCCCATACTTACTTGCTTTTGTGGGGAGTTCAGTGTGTGTGGGTGTGAGGGCAATGGCAAGATGGCTGACAGTGGTGTCCTGCTGTTGGTTGGTGTGCAGTTCCCAGCATGCCCTTGTGCTCCCCACAGCAGTAGCCAGTGTCAGCCATCTTGTGTGTCCTTATCCACTCCCTGTGATGTGAGCATGGTTCAGGGTGGTGTTGATGGGCCAGTTGTGAGGCTGAGCAATATCTGTGACTACCACTCCCATCATGCTATTGCCTCCACCCCCTTCCCAGCATGCCCATGCTTCCTTCCTTTTGACTCTGCTTCCCTGTGGGGTGGGCTGGCTGTGCTGACAGGATGGCTGGGAGTGTTGTCCTGGCAGTTGTTTGGCTAAAAGTCCCAAGAGTGTCCCTGTGCTTCACACAACATAACCCAGGGTGGTGGTTCTTTGTGGGATCTTGAGTTAGGATGGGAGGCATTGCATTCTACCAGGTGGGTTCTGTGGAGTTTGTGTTGAGGGGGTGTGAGGGGAGGTGCTTGTGACTATGGTCAGTGCTGCAAGTCCTCCTTCCCACCCAGCCAGCCAGATATCCCACCATGGAACGTGCTTGCATTGCAGGGAGTGGAAGTTGTCTCTCAGGATGTCAGTCAGTGGTGTCCTGCTGTTTGTTGGTGCACAGTTGCCAGCAGGGCCTTGTGCTCCCCACAGCAGTTGCCAGTGTCAGCCATCTTGTCAGTTGTTTTCCACTCCCTGTGATGTGCGCATGGTTCAGGGTGGTGTTGATGGGACAGTTGTGGGGGTGACCAATATCTGTGACTACCACTCCCATCATGCTATTGGCTCCACCCCACTTCCCAGCATGCTCATACTTACTTGCTTTTGGGTGGACTTCACTGTGTGTGAGTGTGAGAGCAATGGCAAGATGGCTGACAGTGGTGTCCTGCTGTTGGTTGGTGTGCAGTTCCCAGCATGCCCTTGTGCTCCCCACGACACAGCAACAGTGTCAGACATCTTTGATGGGCCTTTCCACTCTCTGTGGGATGTGCATGCGTGAGTGTGAGCTTGGTGGTCCATGTGGTGGGGGATGTAGAGCTGTGACTACGACTCCCATCATGCTATTGCCTCCACCCCCCTTCCCAGCATGCCCATGCTTCCTTCCTTTTGACTCTGCTTCCCTGTGGGGTGGGCTGCCTGTGCTGACAGGATGGCTGGGAGTGTTGTCCTGGCAGTTGTTTGGCTGAAAGTCCCATGAGTGTCCCTGTGCTTCACACGACATAACCCAGGGTGGAGGTTCTTTGTGGGACCTTGAGTTAGGATGTGTGGCATTGCATTCTCCCAGGTGGGTTATGTGGAGTATGTGTTGAGGGGGGGTGTGAGTGGAGGTGCTTGTGGCTATGGTCAGTGGTGCGAGTCCTCCTTCCCACCCAGCCAGCCAGATATCCCACCATGGAACGTGCTTCCATTGCAGGGAGTGGAAGTTGTCTCTCAGGATGTCAGTCAGTGGTGTCCTGCTGTTTGTTGGTGCACAGTTGCCAGCAGGGCCTTGTGCTCCCCACAGCAGTTGCCAGTGTCAGCCATCTTGTGAGTCCTTCTCCACTCCCTGTGATGTGCGCATGGTTCATGGTGGTGTTGATGGGACAGTTGTGGGGGGGCAATATGTGTGACTACGACTCCCATGATGCTATTGGCTACACTGACTTGGCCAGCATACACAGAATTCCTTCCTTTCAGTGGTCTTCACTGTGTGTTGGTGTTGTTGTGGTGGCTACATGTCTGGATGTGTTTGTTAGTTCTATTTGTGCCACTGCCTAGCTGTAGTTGTAGTTGTGTTTGTACATGTGATGGCATGGTTGAATGTAACTTTGAGATGGCATGTGTTGTGTTTCTCTGACTGACATACACATTTTGGGATGATTCTGTTCTGGTTGCTGTGTAATTGCTATGAGTGCATGGTTTGACTCTCCCCTTGACAGTGATGTGTGTGTGTATTGTGGCAGAATATTGTGTACATTTGTTGTGTACTCACCAGGCTCTGGGATGTTCTCTAGTCCATATACGCTCACTGGCGGAAGGATGGCCCGCACCGTCTCCTCCCAGGGCCTGAGGTATACTGGCTTGGCAGGAGGGCCACTGCCGGTGTATTGGCTCAGGAGGTAGTCTTTCTTGAGCAGGTCCCGTACCCTCCTGCGCACGTCATACCACCTGTTCTGGATGTCGGTCTTTGTGCGCAGACATGGTGATTGTGTGTTCACCCTGTTGATGATCCTCTCCCACATCTTGGTTTTCTGGGAGATGGGGGTCTGTTGGACCAGTGTGCCAAACAGCTGTGGCTCTACCCTGAGGATCTCGTCTACCATGACTTCCAATTCACAATCTAGGAACTTGTGTTTCTTCTTGGGGGGCATGGTGATGGGTGGTGATGGTGAGTGATGTGTGTGTTGGTGTGCAGGTGAGGGTGTGTGAGTGTGTGTTTTGCTGGGTGTATGTGAGGTAGGTATTTGTTGGTGTGCTGATGGTGTGTGGCTTGTGTGAGGGATGAGCTGTGGGTGTGTGGTTGCTGTCTGTTGGGTGCTGGCAGTGGAATGGCATTTGCAAAGGATCATGGTTGGGATTTGTGTCCTTTATATGGGTGGAGTTTTGGGTGTGTCTTTGTTCTCTGTCCCCACCCCCCACAGTATTTATTGGCTTTGTAATTGCTTGTTTGGCCTTTTTTTGTGTCATTTTTCCTTTGTACTGTCTGTGCATGTTGGAAACGTTCTTGTGACCGAGTCGGACCCTGCATTTGTCTCGTACGGTGTTCTCCGTTTCGTTCACGCTGTGTTTGTGCAGTTTTCTATGCTGCGTACGCATCGGTCGCGGTGTTTTGTGTTACTTCGGCTCGGTTTTGTATGCTTGTCGGTCGTACGGCTTGTCCTCCGTCCGACTCGGTCGTGGTTTTCGCGCCTTGCATCGTACTTTGCGGTTTGGAGTTGGCGTGTACGTTTCGGTCGGATTTGTTCCGGGTGCGTGTCGGTCGGTTCGATTCGCGTGTTTTTCCGGCCGGATTGCTGTTTTCCGTGCGACTCGGTCATTCGGCTTGGGTTCGGTACGTGTCGGTCGGATTTTGCACGCTTTGCATCGTACTTGGCGTGTCGGGCGCCACAGGTACGTGTCGGTCGGAATAAATTCCGGCTCCGACTCGGTCGGTGCTTTTTCCGGCCCGAATCGGAATCGACCCCTAAAGGTGTGACATTCACTATGCCCACTCCAATCTAAGGGGCCCATTATGATATCGGGCGGATCGCCACTGCCGGCCTGGCAATGGCGATCCGCCTGCCAGATGCTCCCGTTTCACCCCCGCCATATTAGTATGGCGGGGGCACCGCGGCGGACGGTAAGACCGTCCGCCCCTTTTCCGCCGGTCGGATCCCTGGCCGGGTGGAAAAGGACCTCAATATGGTGGCGGTGCCTTGCATGCACCGCCATCCATATTAGGATGTGCAATTACAAAGGCCTTTCCATTGCGGCGATGCCGCAATGGAAAGGCATGCGGGAATTGCTTTGGGGGCCTGTTACGGGCCCCCGGGGGGTGGGGGGCTGCACTTGGGGGGTACCTATGGTACCCCCCTCCATTGGCATTTACAAGGTGGCAGGCACCGCGCGGTGCCTGTCACGTTGTGCATGCCAATGCACAACATGCCTTTTTAACATTGTGGCGGGTGCTGCTTACAGCACCGCCTGCGACAATGTTAGATATGCGGAATGCGACCGCCAGGGTGGCGGTCGCATCCTAATAGGCACAGCGGGACCGCCGCACCTCTGGCGGTCAGTCCCGTGTACCGTTACGGTGGGGGGCGGACAAAGTCCGCCCGCCATTGTAATAGACCCCTAAGTTATTAAGGTGAAGGTGTTGGACACTAATAAGATCACATTTACTATTCCCACCCCAACTAAACCACTTTTTTGAAGATGTTGGACGGTAAAAGAGTCATATTTACTCTTCTCACTCCAATATAAGCCATTTTTGGAAGGCATTGGACAAAAAAGTGGGCACATTTGCTTTTCCCACTCTAAACTAACCCATTTTGTTAAAGGTTTTGGATGCTAACAGTGCATAATGCACTATTTCCACTCCAATCTAAATTATTTTGGAGAAGGTGTTGGACAATACAGGGGAAAAATGTACTATCACCACTTCAATCTACACCATTTAGAGTAAGGTATTGGACACTAAAGTGGTCACATTTACTATTCCCAATCAAATGGAAACCATTTTGAGGGACGTTTTGGCAACTAAAGGGTTTACATTTACTATTTCCACTCCAATCTAAACTATTTAGCGGAAGGTGTTGGAAACTAAAGTGGTCACGTTCACTATTTCTAGTCTAATCTAAAAAATTTTAACACAATAATGGCACAATATATATTTAAAACCCAAAAATATTTTAGAATATTGTTTAAATATTATTAAATATAAGACATAATCAAAAAAGTTCATATATATTGTATATAAACAAATAAAATTATGAAATTCAACAAAAAAATGAAAAATTAACATACAGTATTATTAAATTATGTAATAACACAAATACAATTAATATTTATTAATTATTTAATATACAATCATTTTTCACCATACATAGTAAAAATTTAAAATAGCACATTAGAAAGCACAATGATTAACTACATATATAAATAAAATATAACAAACACCTATAAAAATAAAATTAAAACTATGGCTCTAAATCAATGTATTTTCATATAGCATTGAAAAAGTAGCAGTAAACCTATACATTAAAGAAAAAAACATTTTATAATTATTGTTTTTCAGCAACACCCTTAGAAGAAGCAAAAGTAATCAATCAAACATTTTTATAGACAAATATAAATACTTGAATTCAATTAAAATGATATAACTTATTAATTAGTATCATATAACATGTTCTACACTTTATATATACAATTATAATTACCTAATAACTTATTTACTCATTGATTTGATTAAAAAAAGAGAATAAACAAAATGAAAATAAATTATAACAAAAGTTACTACATAAAAATATAAAAATATGCTTCAACATTAAACTGTAAAAATCATTTCAACCAAAATGCTATAACAATGGCACAATATCCCATTAAAACAATAATTAGATTCAAGCATTTAAAATATTTTTAACATAAGTAGAAAGAAAATAGTGTATAATAATAAATTATATATTAAGTTTATCCAAAATTAAAACATGATAGTAAAACATAAGAAAACATTGATATTACAAATATATATATATATATATATATATATATATATATATATATATATATATATATATATGTTTCTGGGTTAGGGCTCCTTCTGCCTTCCCCCGCCCTCTGCAGAGGATCGCCGAAAGTTGGCGGAGCACGCCAAACGTCCGAATTCTTACAAAAGTACAATAAGGCGATCACTCAGAGGTCTGCATACACCAGTGGTTGATTTATCACCGGGAATAAATCAACCACTGGTGTATGCAGACCTCTGAGTGATCGCCTTATTGTACTTTTGTAAGAATATATATATATATATATATTTTCTCCAACAATGTGCCCTGAAGCATTGGGACGTCACTCGACAGCACTCTGCCATCAGGCTGTACCATGCAGCTTGCCTTCCTGCTCCGCTTTCAATTAATTGCTGCCAACGCGTTTCAAGGTATTTCAACCTCTTCTTCCTGGGCTATTAACAAACGCCATTCGAAACTCGCAGTCACATTATTTCCGGTTTCTTTTTATTGGTGTATCAGCCCCCAATGGGCGTATGCTCAGTGCGATGCATGATGGGACACAGAGTCCAACTGCGAGTATTTATTATACTTTAGTAAGTTCAAATGTGCCTTTGTAAATTTAAAATCTCCTTATTTCCTTAGTAGGTAGTGAAGCAGTTAGGCAGGCTAAATTTGCATTCGAGCGCTGTGCTGATTCCGTCCTGAACAGTGCAGAACTCCAGCCTCATCCAGCTGGTTTGACACTTCTCTCCCTGCTGGCGATGGTGCTCGTCCCCACGGCCAGGCTGCCGTGTGTAATTATTTTTCCCAACAATGTGCCCTGAAGCATTGGGACGTCACTCGACAGCACTCTGCCATCAGGCTGTACCATGCAGCTTGCCTTCCTGCTCCGCTTTCAATTAATTGCTGCCAACGCGTTTCAAGGTATTTCAACCTCTTCTTCCTGGGCTATTAACAAACGCCATTCGAAACTCGCAGTCACATTATTTCCGGTTTCTTTTTATTGGTGTATCAGCCCCCAATGGGCGTATGCTCAGTGCGATGCATGATGGGACACAGAGTCCAACTGCGAGTATTTATTATACTTTAGTAAGTTCAAATGTGCCTTTGTAAATTTAAAATCTCCTTATTTCCTTAGTAGGTAGTGAAGCAGTTAGGCAGGCTAAATTTGCATTCGAGCGCTGTGCTGATTCCGTCCTGAACAGTGCAGAACTCCAGCCTCGTCCAGCTGGTTTGACACTTCTCTCCCTGCTGGCGAAGGTGCTCGTCCCCACGGCCAGGCTGCCGTGTGTAATAATTTTTCCCAACAATGTGCCCTGAAGCATTGGGACGTCACTCGACAGCACTCTGCCATCAGGCTGTACCATGCAGCTTGCCTTCCTGCTCCGCTTTCAATTAATTGCTGCCAACGCGTTTCAAGGTATTTCAACCTCTTCTTCCTGGGCTATTAACAAACGCCATTCGAAACTCGCAGTCACATTATTTCCGGTTTCTTTTTATTGGTGTATCAGCCCCCAATGGGCGTATGCTCAGTGCGATGCATGATGGGACACAGAGTCCAACTGCGAGTATTTATTATACTTTAGTAAGTTCAAATGTGCCTTTGTAAATTTAAAATCTCCTTATTTCCTTAGTAGGTAGTGAAGCAGTTAGGCAGGCTAAATTTGCATTCGAGCGCTGTGCTGATTCCGACCTGAACAGTGCAGAACTCCAGCCTCGTCCAGCTGGTTTGACACTTCTCTCCTTGCTGGCGATGGTGCTCGTCCCCACGGCCAGGCTGCCGTGTGTAATAATTTTTCCCAACAATGTGCCCTGAAGCATTGGGACGTCACTCGACAGCACTCTGCCATCAGGCTGTACCATGCAGCTTGCCTTATATATATATATGTAATATCAATGTTTTCTTATACTCCAAAAAAAACATGACAGATATCCCATAAGAAAACATTGATATTACAAATATATATATATCAAGGTTTATCCTTCAGGCTGGCAGTGTTTACATTTACTATTTCCACTCCAATCTAAACTATTTAGCGGAAGGTGTTGGAAACTAAAGTGGTCACGTTCACTATTTCTAGTCTAATCTAAAAAAATGTTTTGAAGATGTTTAACACAATAATAGCACAATATATATTGAAAACTCCCCCCCAAAAATATTTTATAATATTGTTTAAATATTATTAAATATAAGACATAATCAAAAAAGTTCATATATATTGTATATAAACAAATAAAATTATGAAATTCAACAAAAAAATGAAAAATTAACATACAGTATTATTAAATGATGTAATAACACAAATACAAATAATATTTATTAATTAGTTAATATACAATCATTTTTCACCATACATAGTAAAAATTTAAAATAGCACATTAGAAAGCACAATGAATAACTACATATATAAATAAAATATAACAAACATAACTATAAAAATAAAATTAAAACTATGGATCTAAATCAATGTATTTTCATATACCATTGAAAAAGTAGCAGTAAACCTATATATTAAAGAAAAAAACATTTTATAATTATTCTTTTTCAGCAACACCCTTAGAAGAAGCAAAAGTAATCAATCAAACATTTTTATAGACAAATATAAATTCTTTAATTTAATTAAAATGATATAACTTATTAATTAGTATCATATAAAATGTTCTACACTTTATATATACAATTATAATTACCTAATAACTTATTTACTCATTGATTTGATTAAAAAAAGAGAATAAACAAAATGAAAATAAATTATAACAAACGTTACTACATAAAAAATATAAAAATATGCTTCAACATTAAACTGTAAAAATCATTTCAACCAAGATGCTATACAAATGGCACAATATCCCAATAAAACAATAATTAAATTCAAGCATTTAAAATATTTTTAACATAAGTAGAAAGAAAATAGTATATAATAACAAATTATATATTAAGTTTATCCAAAATTAAAACATGATAGTAAAACATAAGAAAACATTGATATTACAAATATATATATATATTTGTAATATCAAGGTTTTCTTATACTCCATCAAAAACATGACAGATATCCCATAAGAAAACATTGATATTACAAATATATACATATCAAGGTTTATCCTTCAGGCTGGCAGTGTTTTCCCCGCAGGGATGAATAACGATGAGGAGCTACATGTACACTTATGAACAATGAGGAGATACATGTACATTTAAAAGAGGCTAGAGGTTGACCGTATGAACTTTAGAACAGGAGTTTCCGGAGTTCTTTTAACTGTAAATATGAGCTCGAGTAATTTTCGTTTGATTGTTTATATATTACCACAGATTTTTACACTAATGTATAACTGAGGATATATTGACTGTATGAATCTATGGATATAATGTTGAGATCATAATTGGATAATATGTGAAAAGATAATTTATTTTGTCCTATTTGGGTTTTCTCGTATAAGTGAACATAATTTGCCTCTTTTTTGTTGTCCCCTTAAAGAATGTCTGCATTAACCAAGGTTCTTAACGCCAGTCATTAAATAAGGAAGTTAAAAGCACGGAGATCCGGAACTGTTCCAAGTAACAGCCGTTTTCCTCCTTATAAGAAATGTTATAATTTAGATCTAGGATAAAAAGAATCTGGTAATTGTTAATTGTTTGTCTATGCTCATGAAAAATCACATAGCCATGATATGAATGGTTGGGACTGTGACTAAAATATTTTTGAATTGGAGGTAAAAAACTGATATATGACTTTTGGGTACTATACCCTGATTATGGAAGATATTATTTCCTGTTGAATGTCAAAATCATGGCGGTGAGAGTTTATGGTACTATACAGTAATTACAATGAGATAACAAAGTTCCTCTTAAAGGCACTATGGTTTTGGGGCATCAATTAAGGGTACGAAACCGAATGATGAGGAAACCAAGCCTAAGTGGTAAACCTAGGGCTTGTAATTCGGACAAATGTATAAAACGTGCATATTTGATATAATGTCAACTGAACCTGCACTTTTATTTTGATCAATAATTATTTAAATGCACATTTAAATCAATAATTTGTCGCATCATTTACAAAATATGCTGTAACAAACGAAATTGAGTCTTTTTCTATGTTGCTGCATCGTGTGGGGCTCATTGAAGCTCAAAAACACGGAAGTTTGTGAAGATGGTCATGTGATCAAGACCTGGACAGGTCGAAACGCGTCGTTTGTTTTACATCTATATATATATATATATATATATATATATATATATATATATATATATATGTGTAATATCAATGTTTTCTTATGGGATATCTGTCATGTTTTTGATGGAGTATCCCATCCACCAGAGTATAAATCCGGCCCTTAGTTACTTTTTTGGAGTTTGGAGTCTTTCAGCGAGGCTGGGCTGCAGGCTGTTGCTGAAGGAGGCTTCATGTGGCCAAACAGGTTCTCTGTGAGGTTCTGCTGAATAGCAGTTGCTGCTGTGGAAAAGCTCCAAGTGGGAGCAATCTGAATCTTTGGCCCAGCAGCAAATCCGTTTGTCAGATTGGCAGATTAGTTATGGTTCTCCAGATATCTTTGGAGCCAAACATTTCTAAGTCCCATGTTCCAGGAGGTGAAAGTAGTAGTACACTTTGACACCAGCCATGGGCAAAGGACCTCAAGGACAGCACTTGGGGTAAAGAAATACTCCAGCAGAGGCAGCAGTGAGTCCAGGGCAGGTATAGTTAGAAGTGGTCACCTGGGCAGTTGCAGAAAAAGGCCTCTTATGCAAAGGTACAAAAAGGTACAATACTGTCTTAATACTCAGTAAATTAAAACCATTACATTTAAAATCAGCGTATATTATCGTGTCAAAGGGTATTGTAGGTTGTTGTGTCCCTGCAGATTAATTAGGGGGTTAGCCACTACTTTGCCTTGGGTGCAAGAGGGAAAGCAGTTCCGTCTTCTAGGCTCTTCTCAAGATAAAGACAGCATATTCACTCTTCTTCAGTTCTTCTGCAGGTCTAGAAAGTGTTCTGAGGAGGGTACTGTGGGAGCTACGTTTATACCTAGCCTGTGGGTGAGGGTGACTCCTGGCTTCTCCCCAACCAATGGGGTAGAAGTTCCCAGGTCAAATCTACTCACTTTTGCAGCATTTCCTATGTGTCCTACTGCAGACAATCCCAAAGAGCCCCTCTCTACGTAAAACCAACATGGCAGAACCCTTCTTCCACAGTGCAGCGCTTGTGTGCTCACGCCAGAAGATTTGGCCAGGGAAATGAACAACCCCTTCTTTGAAGTTACTCTAAACCAGTTCAGTGGACAGTCCCATCCCACCCCACTGGTATTGGTGTCTGCCTGGCTGGAGGGCCCTGTCCAGGTGTCAGCTAACATTTGCCTACAACAGGGTAGGCCTCTTTGAAGTTAATCAATTTCCTAGGGACAGCTCTGATGGTCACCCTGCCACAGTAACAGACTTACTTCCCCCCTCCCAAGGCCTTTTCTTCCTTACCTTATCCAGGGTTCTATTCAGCTGTCAAGTTGGAACTCAGACAAATTGGGATTCAGAGGCTTTAGGCAGGGAAAATGTCACTTTCTAAAAGTACCTTTCCACAATGTGTATTAAAATTCTGGCTTCAATTGTGAATTGGGTTTTTAATATGTATTTTAAGAAGTCCAAGAATTAAATTTGTAAGAGTTTCCTAGCCAGAGATAACATTATTAAATTTAATATTGTATCCCAATGCTTGCATATGCAAGAGCCAGCCCTGCTACAGTGAAAATAGCTTTGGGGGCTTTTTCATTGTAAGGACATATATAACATTCGACTTTTACTTGCTCCTTTTTTAAATACCATGCACTCTGCCTTATGGGTGATAAGGTTTACTTTGGGGTGACTGAGAATTTAAAAGAAAGTTTTGACCTGGCAAAAAGGTCAAATTTTCAGTTTAAAACTGGACAGCCAGGCTACAAATGGTAGGCCTGCATTCATGTTTGCACTGTCAACTGTGGTGGGTGGCACAATGGGTGCTGCAGCCCAAGAGTGAAATGTAACTTTCAGGTCCTGTGTACACTTTGGTACCATATACTAGGGTCTTATAGGTAACTTAAATATAGCAATTAGGGGAATGCAAGTTTCATCATATTGACAGGGTGAGCACAGGTACTTTACCTCTAGTTGGCAGGGGTAAAGTGCACAGAGTTCTACACCCAGCAAAAACAGTCAAGGCAAAAATGGGTGAGCTACCATAAAAAGAATGGTCATTATCAGCACTTAGGATTACAGTCCTACCGCCAAAATAATTATCTTGTATCTCTTCAATATTAAGATTTGCAGTCTTAAAAGATTCACAAACACCTAACCAGCACTAAAGAAATCAAAAATGTTTATGGCTCCTTGTGGAAGCACATTAATATCAGGGTTTTCAGATGAACATGGGGCACCAACCACAAGATCGCATATGGCTCAGAACAGAGGGTGTCCCCCGATCGATTATACAGCAAGAGTAACTTTGCTAGCCATTGGTGAAATGCAGGAGGAGTCAGATTGAGCAATGATGCTGCTATTCAGATACCGGGTACTGTCATTGCAATATAAACAAAGGACTCCCCCGAGCTACCCCTTGCATTATTATGCACTTTCAACAATATCAGTTGGGAGGTTAAAATCGCATCCAACTGGAGTACCACCCTCAAAAAAGTGATTATTTCTAGGCCTGGCAGAGCTCACAGAGTTTCACTCTGCAGAATTCTGCTGAGTTGCTGAAAAATGTAGGCAAATTCCACAGATTTCCGTGAGCGGGCTGAGTATTGCTCGACCACCCCTAATTAATGTCCCCTTGGCTGCTGAGGGTCGTTGGGGGCCAAGAATCCCTATTGTTGCAACAAGTAAGTCCCCCACAGCGGGATTGCTGAGATGTCATTAGAGGCCCCACCCCCTTTCTCAACCACTTGCAAAGGGGCATCCTGATGCACTACTGGTTGGGTCATGAAGTCCCCATGACTGCTGAGGGTCGTTGGTGGTCAAGAGCCCTGTTGTTGCCACAAGTAAGTCCCCCTCAGTGGGATTGCTGAGACATCGTTGGAGTCCCGGCCCCCTTTCTCATCCACTCTGCAAAGGGGCCTCCTGGTGCACTACTGGTTGAGCGATGAAGTCCCCTTGGCTGCTGAGGGTCATAGGGAGCCAAGAACCCATATTGATGCCGCAAGTAAGTCCCCCACAGTGGGATTGCTGAGACCTGATCCTAGGCCCGTTCCCTTTCTCAACCACTCTGCAAAGGGATCTCCTGGTGCACTCCAGGTTGCAGCAGTGGTCGCTCGAGCTCCATTCAACTCACCTACGGTACAAAACAAATGCCAGAAGTCACTGGTGCAGCTTAAAGCCACGTTAGCGGACTCAAAATCATGCGGCGGCTAGCAAATCTCATGGGTGCTCACGAATGCCCATCAAGTCTCATCACACTGCCCACAACCGCAAAATGACATGACGAGCACACCAATGTAAAAAACAAATTTCGCTCCGTTACGGAGTGTGGAGTTTATCAGTAACTCCCCGTTCACCACGAAACGCCGAGTTGCCAAATTCCACAAATTCTGTGAGCGGAGCAGAATTTTACACCCAGACCTAGTTATTTCTTGCTTAACTGGATCCAAAGCTATGCAAATGCTAAACATGTGCCCAAGGTCTGCTTCCCAACTTTAACAGCATGGACAACAGCTGCCTACATTTCTGCCTCACTTAGCAATTTTTGCCGGAGTGTAGTACAAATTAAAAAGTGTTTTATAGTGTTGCACCTGTAGCCCTGCAGATAAAAGTAGGGTTCGCCCTAGCTCTAGTGATTCAAGGAAACCACAATCTGTGGAATCTAGATTTCTCTGCCACTTCTCCAGGTGATTCGCGAGGGCATCAGACATTAAGCCATCCAAAAAATGTAGTACATTTGGCTTATCCTACAGTCAGAAATATTGCAGATGAGCTCCATCAATGTTTGCTTAGTGAAACCAATTGATCCCCCATATTTGTTTGCGGGAAAATCACGGTCCTGAAGATATTAAAAAAATTCTCTCTTATCTATCCCATAATCCAACTGTAGTTCCATGAACTATGATATTTTATTTCCATCAAAAAAATCACCTAATTTCTCGAGCCCACTGGCCTCCCACCTACGACAGAATGGATCCTGGAATATTGTAGGGAGAAGCGGGGTCCTTCAGATAGGGGTAAAATAACTATATATAACGATCTTCATTCTGATAATCACTCAGATCTTAAAAGCTGCCCATAAGGGCTTGAATTTGACTTTTTGTAATAGCTTGGCTCCACAATAAAAAATAAAAAAAATCACACTGGCTACTTCCAATGAGAGATTTCATATACTGTAGGGCAGCAGTCCACTGATAATTTCTGAAATTAGGGACAGCCCAACCTCCTCTTGCCCTAGGCAACATCAAAAACCTGAGCGCTCTTCTGGCCTTGGTGTAGGGCCAGATAAAACTGCTGGCCACATATGCCATTATCTTATACCATCTATTCTCAAATTCCAGTCAGATCGCCCTAAAGAGACACAAACCTTTAGGCAGGAATAGCATCTTAATCACATTACAGCGACCAACGTTATCCATCCCCCTGAGGTCCTTTCTGACCTAGTCTAAATTAGATTTGAATATCTAGTCTATGTTAGATGTGATATTTACCCTCAGATAAACTACCTGATCCACTATACACTCATACACTAGTTGTATCTGGTTGTTAATGACCAACTGAGCCATGTCCTGGTTCACGGAATAGCCAGAGAATTTCCCAAATTTTAGAGCTTCCTTCATTGCCCCTTCCAGGTCCGGTGTCACAATTGTGCTGACATCCACATATGCCAAACATTTGGTACTGTTGCCATGAGATATCATCATTGGCCTGATTAATACATTAGATTCTAGGTTACTAATCAAAGAATCTATATAGAGAGCAAACAATTAGGGTGAGCAAGGATACCCCTACCTAGTACCTCTCATTCTTTGAATAGGGTCAGATCCCCCCCCCCCATTATTTGAAGCCTGGCTGTAGGATTTCTGTAGACTACTTGGATAGCCCTAAGAAAACACAGACCAATTTTATTCCAATTCAGAACAGCCCACATATAGTCCCAGGCTACCCTTACAAATGCCTTTTCAGCATCTAACTAGGCCAGGGCCATAGGGTGTCTTGTCACTGTGGCTATTGATCCATCAAACCATGATTAGAATCCATGATTCAAATAAATATGGTCAGTGGTTCCTCTTCCCAGTATAAAGCTGTGTTGTCTCAGAGATACCGATTTAGTGATGACACAGCTCAACCTTGTTGCTAAAATGTTTTAATAGACTTTGGTATCACAATTAATTAATGTAATAGGCCAGTATGACTCAGAATCTTGTAGGGGTTTCCCGTTCGTTTTGAACACCACTATATTAGTCGTGGCCCAGGATTCCAGGTACTTGTTGACCATTTTGTACCTTTAGAAAAGTATTAACCAAATCTGCCTCAAAACAGGAAAAAATACCTTATAGAATTCCAATGGAACTTTATCTTCACTTACCGCCTTGCCGGAGGGTAGGCCTTTGAGTGCCTCCCTTATTTCATTGTTACTGAAGGGGGCATCCAAATATTTCGCTATTTTATTCTCGTCAGTGTGTGTCCCAGCTCGATACAGGCCTTTATAGAAGTCTCAGAATACATCGCGTATTCCTTCGGGAGTGGAAGCAATCTGACCCCACCTATCCCTTACCTCAACAATTTCCCCACACACTGACTTTTGTCTAGTCTGTACCACGAACAAATTGCCAACCTGCTCACTATATTCATAGCATTCTTTTCTGCATGCCATGTACTTTTTCCGTCGCCTTAATTGCCAAGATGTTATTGATGGCAGATTTAACTATCTCCAACCTGTACTGAATTTCTTGCAACTCAGCCCCCTCTGAAACAGCTACAATCAGTTGGGCCTCTATATCACTTAGGGCCACATGTATCAAAATTGCATTTTGCGATTACCTAATTGCAATTTTTACTGCATCGCTATTTGGTAGTCACAAAATGCGATGCATGTAAGGAATCACCAAAGATTTAGCGATTCCTTAAAATTCGATTCGCAGTTTGCGATTACCAAATAGCGAATCAGTAAATAGGTAATCACAATTAGCTAATCACTAAATTACGACTGCCGCATTATGGAGCAGCATGATGACCTCACAACCAGGAAGTGAGGCATTCCATGCTATTTGCAGGGTCCTGAGTCAGAGGAGGAGAAGGCAGTCTGCAGGAGCTCAGCACCAGGGAGGCAGTTAGGAGCACAGCAACTGTCTCAAAGACAGCATGGCGTCTGAGGAGAATTGCAAGGAGGCAGGAGGGTGCAAAAGGAAACTCAAATTCAGTGAGCAGGAATTGGAGGTGCTCACTGAGGAAGTAGTGAAGAGCCATGACAAGCTCTTTGGTAAAAACTCAGTCCATGTCCCGGAGCCCGAATAGCGCAAGATTTGGCTGGAGATCCAGTCCAAATTCAGCGCAGAGGGGGTGAAGCAGTGCTTCATATAAGAGATATGTAAGTGCTGGTATGACTTGTGAATAAGGGCCAAAGAAAAGGTGGCAAGCAGGCTTGCAGAGGCGAGAAAGACTGGCGGAGGACCAATCACCCACCCACAGAGCATCTACACCCTTGGAGGAAATGGTGAAGTCCATCCTGCAGACTGAAGCCATTGTTGGAGTGACCTCAGCCATGCCCAGTTCCAGCCAAGGTAAGCTACATGTGTCACAGTGACCACTTAGGAAGTTTACATTTTTAAAACTACTCCAGTCCACATTTTCCTTGCTACCCACAAATGCATTATGGGAGTAGTAGTCAGGAATACAAGAATCAAGACATGTCAAAATATTTTGGCTGCATAGGCGCATTGAAGTATACACAGCACATGGCATGTAGACACACCATGTGATGTAAATGAACTTTATTATGTGAATCAATGTGAATTGTGACATACATGTAAAAACATTGCAATAAACTAGTTCTGTTAATGTCACAGATACACCTGCGCCACAGGCTGGCAACATGCAACCCATTGAACCTGAGCAGACCCAGCCACAGTCAGGGGAAAAAAACATAGTGACCTCCCCATCCACAACACCTTCAGCAACTAGACACCGGCTCACAGTGGCACCACTTTTTGAGTCAGATGCAGTTGTGAGGCAACCTGACTTGCTCACCAACAAGCTGACGAGACACCCACCGAGAGAGTTCTGCCTCCCACATGGACCCACAACATTCAAATCGCAATGCATAGGGTGGGAGCATGACATACATCAGAGAAAGGTGAGGGGGGTCCTCTGTCTTTGGTGGCCTGGAGACGTCAATGGTCAAGGTGAAGCACCTGCAATGCAAACATATGCAATCAATGCATGCACAGTTGGTGTCACCGAATCACAACACGTGTGGCATCAAAGACAGCATCACACAGCTGAATGCATCAGTGGAGGAAGGACAAAAAGCAGCAGCTGAAAACTTCAGGCAAATGACTGATGCTATAAAAGAACTTTGCAGCGAAGTGCAGCATGACAATGTCACCCACCGCAGGCGGCACCACCAACTACTGGGCGGATTGAATGGGTCTTCTAGAGCAATCAACTGCCTAACCAATGCAACAGCTGTGCTGTCAAGACACGCTGTCACCATGCAAGTTGAAATGGTCCATTGTAGTGGTGATTTGTCTAGGGGTTTGTTGCACCTCACCAACGCAGTGGAGCAGTTGCAGACAGCTACAATTGCTGGGAACAGTGAACCATGTAGGGGGATATTGAGGAGGTAGATGGTGCAGTTCAAGGCATAGTTCAGCATCAAGGACCTCACCAAGGGAGAGTACAGAGCCCACTGAATGGCCCTGTGGAGTGGGTGGCCGCAAAAAATAATATAGGGTTGAGCCATGGTATGGCAGTTGGTGGTTTGACCTAATGTTTGTGTTGTCATAGGTGACAGATTTGTTTTCACAGAAGTTGTGCTTTTTGTCACACTAAATATTTTTATGGGGCCTGAGTGTATATCTTTACCTGAAGTCAAGGTAATAAAGTTTACACTAGAAGCAAATTCATGTAGTGCATTGTCTCATCATTACTTATGTCAAACATAATTGTGCGTTATTTCTAAACGTCTTTGCCTGCCTTCTGCTGCCCTTGAACCATTGCAGGTTGGCAGGGTCGGCATGGCTCATTTGTCGTTATCTGATTCCGGATCAGACAGGTCCAAGGGTATGCCTCTTGTCGTAGCAATGTTGTGCAACATGGCACATGTAGCCACTATTTTGCAGCTAGTCTCAGGTCTGTACTGAATTGCCGCAACACTTTTATGAAAACAGCTGAAGCGACTCTTGAGCAAATCCAAAGGTCCTCTCAATTACTTTGCGTGTGCTTTTGTGCTCGGCATTGTAACAGTGCTCACTTGGCGTGGATGGATTGGGATAAGGGGTGAGGCTAAGTGAGCTCACAGCATATGCACTGTCACCAACAGGGGAAAAGGCAAGAGGTTAATCACTGTAATGTGTCAATGCATCCATAATGAGTGCTAACATGTGTTACATGGATTTACCAAGTAGGTATCCTTCTCCAAATTCACAACTGAGTATACGTGTGTGTCCTGCTTCGCACTCCCAAATAATAGAAATACAGCACTCCCCCACATAGGCACACACACGGCGAAGCAAGAAAGCACCCGGAAATGGGTTTCACTCTCATAAAATGAGGCACATCAAAAGACAGTTTTCAGAATAAAGCGTGGGGTTTCATTTGTGCAACACTCTCTAACAGAAAGGCTTTCCTAGATGTCAAATGAAACACTATGCAAATGTATATATATATATATATATATATATATATATATCACTGAAAAAAACACAGGTTTCAGGGACGTTATAGTTAGGGATTAGCATATAAAAAACCTTAGAAATTCACTGAAAAAACCACAGGTTTTTGGGACGTTATAGTTAGTTGGACATTTTGCTCGTATAAAACCAGAGAAATTCGTCCGTTATAGCTAGTAGAGCTAACTATAACTCGCGCCCCCGCAATGCACTGCTGATGACGTCACATATTACATCACTCATGACATGGACAGTGACATCACTGATGACATCACTGATGACATCTCAAATGACATCGCTGATGACATCACTGATGACATCATCCAGTGACTGAGTGTTTCTAAAAAATTCAAGAATGTTATATATATATATATATATATATATATTCCAAGGTGTATTGAAGAATGAGTGGGTGTATGAGTGTCTGAATGGATGATTTAGTGGGTGCATGACTGACTGTATAAGTGAGTGATTAAATGTGTCTTAGTGAATGCATGGGTGAATGATTAATCTGTGTGAATGTCTGTATCAGTCTGTCAGTTGGTGTGTAAGTGGCTGCATGGGTTGGTGCGTAGCTACATCAGTGTCTATATGGGTTAATGATTGGTTGTCTGAGTGCCTGTATGGGTGCCTGAGTGTCTGTGTGGGTGAGTGGGGGGTGTGTGACTCCCTGCACGGATGTATGAATGGGTGATTCACTGGGTGTATGGGTTTATGAGTGCATGTGTTAGGGACTGTATGTGTGAGTGAGTATACATAAAGCTGTGTTGGTGAGTGAATCGATGCCTCAGTGGTATATGTGTAAGTAACTACATATCTGAAAGGCAGTATATGTGAATGTTGGAGTATATAAGTGAGTATATGTGACAGTGAGTGATTGTGACAGTGGCTGCATGGATAAGTGTGTGCTTATGTCAGTAATTGTTGAAGAGAGTATGTATATGGTACTATCTGTATGAATAAGTGAGGTGGTGTGTGTGTATAACTGTAGAGGTGAGTAAATGGCAGTGTAATTAATTCTTTGGGTGACTGACTAGGTGTTTGAGTAACTCTTTGGGTAAGTGGCAGTGTGTGAGTGTCTATATGGGTGTATGAGTGAATATATCAGTGGCTGTATTGATGAATGACTGCGTGTATGAGTGACTGTATGGGTTAGTGAGTGGATGTGTGTGTAGATGTATGAATCACTGAGCAGGTATGTACTAACTGCTATTGGTCTGTCTATGGTTTCGATATAGGTAGTCTGTATTTTAGAGTGGGTGTATCAAAGGTTATATTAGGGTGTGAGGAGGTGCATCAGATGATCATGTGGATGATGTCATCAGTGATGTCATCAGTGATTTCATTTGAGATGTCATCAGTGATTTCATCAGTGATGTCACTGACCATGTCATGAATGATGTAATATGTGACGTCAACAGCAGTGCATTGCGGGGGCACGAGTTATAGTTAGCTCAACTAACTGTAAAGGACAAATTTCTCTGGTTTTGTACGAGTGAAATGTCCAACTAACTATAACGTCCCTGAAACCTGTGGTTTTTTCAGTGAATTTCTATGGTTTTTTAAATGCTAATTTCTAAAAATAACGTCCCTGAAACCTATGGCCGATCTTCCGAAGGCGCTCGATGCCTGCAATTCCCACTCACCCAAGATAGGAGGAAAAACATTGACCAATCTTATGTACGCAGACGACGTAGTTCTGCTCAGTCACACTTACGTTGGCCTCCAACATTTATTGACGGAAATGCAGAACTATGCTACAGAAAACAACTTAAAAATTAATCTGAGTAAGACTCGGACAATGTAAATAAACAACAAAAAAAACCTGCAGAGGAATTGGTTCCCGGGCGGCACTAAACTTGACCCAGCTTCTGAATACAAGTATCTAGGAGTCACAATCGACAAGGAAGGGTCGTTTAAGCGCCAGAAAGAGGAAATAAGAAGGAAAGTCCTGTTGATAGCTTTATCAATGAAAAACTTTGCAAACAAATTGATGGGGCCAACTCTGACCCCGCTCCTGAAGGTAGTCCAGGCTAAACGTCTCCCCTCGATTGCCTATGGCAGTGAGGCAATGCGGGGAAGAGATGCTAAGGATCTGGACAACACACAGGTCAAAGCATACAGAACTATGTTTTGTCTTCCACCCTACACATCACCTGCTCAAATAAGGTTGGAGTTCGGTCTTCTACAACAAACCTTAGCCAGGTACGGTTCTTATATCACCTGCTGGCATAAAATCAGAACCGCCACTACAAACACGCTAAATTATCTGTTGTGGCACGACATCCAGCACAGGAAGGTCTCCCAAGCTGGAGGTTACCTTCAGCTAGCCCTGGAATCTACCAAACTCAAGGAACTTTGGGACACGCAACTTGGCTTTTTAACTTTTAAAAAAACTAGTCTGGAAGTCCATAAAACAAATTTTTTTGGTGGAGGACAAGGCCAGCTTTTCAAATAGATCTCACGCCTGGATGACCCTGAATTCCTACAAATCACTTGCCTCACAAACATTTTTCAATCAGGGATATCCTAAAGCCACTAAAATGAACTTTCTAAGGCACAGACTGGGGATTTTTCCGTGCGCTCAGCATCTTCCACAATGGCTGAGGAAAACAGTACAAGACACGTGCAAGCTGTGTAACACCAAGCAAGGAGACATTTTATATCTAATCTGCTCATGCATGGAACTGCATCAAGAACGGCAACAGCTCCTAAAAGAACCTCTTAAGCAGAAAGGCACCCGTACCAGGAGGCAAGCAGTGCTGGCCTGCTTAAATCCGGAAAATACACAATTGAACTGCAGATTGGTAAAATTCCTCATGCTGGCCGAACAAAAAATGCCCAAAATACCAAAAATTGGAAATTTGGAGACATCAACCGTAAAGCTTTGACCCTGCAGGTCGTCCTGCAGATGGGAAGAGGTTTTGCCTGACCACACTAAGGATAGACCTCCTGCACTATAGTGAAAACCTTGCAACAAGTCCAGATAAACTGAACAACATACACAATACGATTTTGGTCAATGGACAAGCACGGCTGGAGCAAAAAATCTGTGACTGCACTTTATAGTACCCCGCGAATTAAAGTCAATCATCAATGCCACAGGATTTTGGGGTCACGAGAGCGGGTTGGGAGGAGGGGGGGGGTGGGGGAGTACGGGTGGGGTTGCAGTGGGTGAAAAACAAAAGAAATTCCTCAACTTTAATAATTTTTTTTAAATTAACTCACAATTGAAGCGTCTGTGTTATGTCTTGCCAGTAGGAGGTTGTAGTAGCCCCAATGAGTAGTGAAATAAAATTTCTTTCATGGAATGTCAATGGATTGAGATGCCCACGCAGACAAAGATTGGTTATGAAATATCTCGAACTTTCATCGGCACAAGTTTGTCTTTTACAAGAAACCCACTTGAGCCATCTGGAAAGTCGAGCCATTTTTGCTAAGTACCATTGGGTAGAATACTTTTGTTCCTCTGATCAGGCAGTTCATAATAAAGGGGTGGCTATTTTAATTAAATTAGGAGTCGGAGGGACTATCAAATCAACATCAACCGATCAGACAGGGAGATGGATCATTGCACAGTTAGAGATTAGAGGGGTTGAGATAATAGTGGTGTCATTCTATGGTCCTAATATCGACGACCCGACATATATCTGTAAGATGCAGTCCAAATTGATGGAAGCTACTTCTCCTATAATAATTGGTGGTGATTTTAATGTCCTCTTTGACCCTATATGGGACAGATCAAATCAGAGTCACTATGTCGGAGCCCCACGTACTCGTCGGGCAATGACTAATATGATTCACGACCTAGGACTTGTGGATGTCTGGAGGGCTAAGAAGGGTGATAATCCAGGTTTTACGTATGTTAGTAAAAAGCATGGCCATTCATCAAGAATTGATTATGTTCTGGGCGAAAGGGTGAATTTAGATAATTTTTCTGATATATCTATTTTATCTAGTATTATATCAGATCATGCCTCCTTGTCTTTTATTTATCTTGGGAATGGACATAGTCTCAGACCTAGATGGACATTGAAAAGGGCTATGTTGTCTAAGGAGGAAATAGTTAGTGCAATTAAATCTTCTACCCTGGATTATTTTTCTATCAATATAGGATCAACATCTTTAGATTATGTCTGGGATGCCTTCAAAGCCCATATGCGAGGTCAGCTACATAGTCTGATCTGCTCTAAAAACAGGGAGGAGGCTCAAGCATTCCAGGACTTGGAAAGAGAAATAGCCAAGTTAGAAGATGAAAGGTTAAGATACTCCCAGGACTATCCCGAAGGACTTACTCAAGTTCATAGTGATTTAGATCATCTTCGTCAAGAATATAGGGGTAAATTAGATCTTAAGGTGAAGGCTCAGTGGGCATCACATAACATGCAAAATTTCGAATTTGGTGATAAAGCGGGTGCTCTCTTAGCCTGGAAGGCAAGAACTGACCGAGCTAAAAATAATATTAGTGAATTAATAATAGACGAGAATGGGGCGACCTCTTGTAATTTGGAGGATATGCAAACTTGCCTCCTCTCCCTGTTCTCAAAACTGTATAAAGAGGAGATTTCACCTAGCTCGGAAAACATCCGAAAGTGGTTAAGGCACAAAGATCTACCTGTATTAACTGAAGGTAGTCGAGATTTGTCTTGATGCCCCTATAACAGAGAGCGAGATAAGAACGCATATTAATAAGATTAAGAAGAACAAAGCGGCTGGAGCGGATGCTTTTCCGGGCGAGGTGTATAAACTTCTTCAGGACGAGCTTGTCCCGAGGTTATGTGAACTGTTTAATTTCATCTACAGCCCGGAAGGCAGGGTCCCTAAGTCGTGGATGGAGGCCATAATCGTACTTATCCTAAAGCCAGGGAAGGACCCACTTAAAGCAGATTCGTATAGACCAGTCTCCCTGCTGAATGCCGACTATAAGATCTTTATGAGTGTCTTGGCGGGGAGACTGGTCAAGGTAGTACCATATTTGATCAATTTAGACCAGAAGGGCTTCGTTCCGGGGAGGTACATTCAAGAGCAGACGCTCCAGTTGATTGGTACTATAGATTTGGCAGTGGCTCGGTCGAGACCCTTGGCCGTTGAAGCTTTTGATGCGGCCAAGGCTTTCGACCGAGTCTGTTGGGTCTTCCTTTGGGAAGTACTGAGGGTAATGGGCTTCGGATCCACGTTTGTTCAGACCCTGATTAGATGTTACCAGGGAGCTTCTGCGGTTATACTGTTAAACGGAGTGTTAACGGCTAGTTTTTCTATATCCAGGGGAACAAGGCAGGGCTGCCCCATTTCGCCTTTATTGTTTGATCTGTATATAGAGCCTCTGGCTCAAGCTTTAAGACTGGACGATCAAATTACTCCTTTTAGTTTTCATGGATATAGTAGTAAACTAGCTTTATACGCTGATGATCTGTTATTATACACCAATAACCCGGCGGAGGTACTACCAAGGGCGGAAACCCTTATGGAGGAATTTGGCTCGTACTCTGGGTATCTTGTTAACTCTTCTAAAACAGATGTGATGTGCTGGAACATCAATAATTGGGAAGGCAGATTGAGCAAACAATTTAGGTATTTGGGAATAATTATTGTTAACCACTTAGACGATATACCTTTGATTAATCTTAAAAGGGTGGCTAAAGAGGTTGACCACCTTTTTACTAGATGGAAAAATCTCCCATTGACTATTTATGGTAGGGTCAATTTGGTTAAAATGATTATTTTACCGAAGTTAACATACCTTTTAATGCCATTCCTCTTGACTTCCCTTGTAAAGAGATTGGTAAGATTCAAAGCAAAATAGGAAGTTTCATATGGTCCAATAAGAGTGCAAGACTTTCTTGGAAGAAACTGAGACACAAGCTTTTGAAAGGGGTCTCGCTCTTCCGGACATTGCTTGGTACTCTTTAGCGTTTCAATTTTAAAACATACGTATGCTGTTGACAACACCCGAGGAATCTAATTGGGGAAAGATATTGAGAGAAATGGCTATAGTAGAGGGCGGGGGCGAAGGGTTTTTATACAAATACGGGCACCTAGGTTTTAAAAAAAAGTTCGCCTGAAAGTTTTAAGGGCTGCCCTCCATGTGTGGTACAGGGTTAGACACAGATGGGGAGTTGGGTATTATTCTGATTTTGCCCCTATTTGGGACTCCCCTGGGGCGCCAGCCTGCCTGGATGATAGTCTTGCGCTGCCAGTCAAAAGGGCTGGACTCTTGATCTGGTCAGACCTTGTATCTTCGGACGGAGTTCTTCCGTGAGAACTATTGAGAATTAAAATAGGCAATTCCTTTTCTAAATTTAAATATATACAATTGGTTTCTTGGTATGCAGTCGAAAAGGAGTCAATCTGTGGTGACTGGGAAATTGAGCGCTTACTTCAAAATCCAAAGCCTAAAATGAAGGAGGTTGCTCTTTGGTACAGGAAACTCCTCGAGGCAGATATCGCAGAACTCCCCCCACAGTTTGCTATTTGGAATCAGTCACTCTTGGACTCTAAGGCGGAAGATTTCTTCGACTTATCATTGCAAACTTTATATAAATTTGTTAAGCCGGCATCTTTAAAAAGAATCATTTTTTTAGTCAACAGACTATATTATACCCCTGTGAAAATTGCTAGATTTGCTCCCTTAGCTTCCTCTAAATGTCCGAGATGTGACTGTTCTAAAGCAGATGATATACATATATTTTATGAATGTTGCAAACTAAGTGGGTTCTGGCAGGATGTGGAGCATGCCCTGGGTGCCATTTTCAAAGTCAAGATTAATGTGAACCTTACTATAGTAATGTTTGGTATGGATTTTGAAGTGATGAATCTTCTGCAGCCAATGCAAAGAGGTTTGCTACTATATTTAGTTCTTATTGCCCGAAGGAGATATGTAAACTATGGAAAGATCCACTGCCCCCACGCTACGAAGATTGGGTGAAAGCAGCACTCGTTACGGCACGTATGGATCAGGGTATTTAAATAATGACATTTCTAACATCTGGTTTCAGTTTGTTGTATGGAGTAGAGAGATGAGGTGGGTCAGATAACCCCGGTCCTATGATTACACCAAGTTTCGCACGAAGAAGCTGGCCTGGTTAGGCCTATGGCCAATGGAGTGGCAGAAGCCTGGGGTGCCTAGGATTCGTAAAAGGCTTCTAGTTAAAGTTGCAGACGCTGAATGGTGAGATGAGGATCAAAAAAAAAAAAATCATCAATGCCACTATTATTAATTCTGATTTTAAATTGTAAAGAATTTTTCTTACCTCTGGGTTTTAACTGGTTTTATATGAAGACTTTTTCTTTTACAAATATAGCGCTTAAAAAGGTAGCAATGGTGGACGAAATTATACTGAATGTTTGTCTAAATTTTTATTCTTTTAAGAGTTAATATTGCAATGGTTTTAGTTAACTATGCAAAATAAAGAAACTTGAAACTATGGTTTTTTCTGTGAATTTCAAGGGTTTTTGAAATGCTAATTCATAACTATAACGTCCCTGGAACCTCTGTTTTTTTCAGTGAATTTCAAAGGTTTTTTAAATGCTAATTTCTAACTATGCCTACAGAGGTAGGACATGTGCAAAAAGAGGAAGAAAGGCGCAGAAAGAAGCAAGAGAAATGCAGAAAGAGGCAACAGAAGTCCAGAAAGACAAAGAAAGGTGCTGAAAGAAGCAATAGATATGCAGAAAGAACCAACAGAGGTGCAGAAAGAGGCCTTGTTGCAAAGTCATCCTGTGCCCCCAGCTTTTTGCTGACTGGTACTGGTGGTAACTGACTCTGACTAACCAGGCCAGGAGCCAGTGCTATGCTGAAAGACATTTAGAATACAGTGAAAACACCTACATACACTAGGGTACACTAAGAGTTGGGGTACCCCTGTGATTGGCATGACCTCCCCTGTAAGACCTTAGTACATAATAGGGCGGGGAGATTAAAACTACCTCTAAGTCAGAGGTGCAGAAAGAAGCAAGAGCAGTGCAGAAAGAACCAACAGAGGTGCAGAAAGAGGCAAGAGGGGTACAGAAAGAGGCAAGAAAAGTGCAGAAAAAAACAAAAGAGGTGCAGAAAGAGGCAAGAGAACTGCAGAAAATGGCAAGAGAGGTGCAGGAAGAGGCACGAGAGGTGCACAAAGAGGCAACAGGGGTACAGAAAGAGGCAAGAGGGGTGCAGAAAGAAGCAAGAGAAGAGCAGAAAGAAGCAACAGAGGTGCCGAAAGATGCAAGAGAGGTGCAGAAACAGGCAAGAAAGGTACAGAAAGAGGGAACAGGGGTGCAGAAAGAGGTAAGAGGGATACAGAAATTTGCAAGAGAGGTACAGAAATAAGCAAGAGCAGTGCAGAAAGAAGCAAGAGAAGTGCAGAAAGAAGCAAGAGAGGTGGAGAAATAGGGAAGAAGGGTGCAGAAAGAGACATGAGGGATGCAGAAATTTGCAAAAGAGGTGCAGAAAGAAGCAAGAGCAGTGCAGAAAGAACTAACAGGTGCAAAACGAGGCAAGAGGGGTACAGAAAGAGGTAGGATAGATGCACAAATTGGCAAGAGAGGTGTAGAAAGAGGCAGGAGGGGTGCAGAAAGAAGGAAGAGAAGTGCAGAAAGAAGCAAAAGAGGAACTGAAAGAGGAGCGAATGGTGCAGAAAGAGGCAAGAGAAGTGCAGAAACAGGCAGGAAAGGTACAGAAAGAGGGAACAGGGGTGCAAAAAGAGGCAAGAGAGGTGCAGAAAGAGGGAAGAGGGGAACAGAAAGAGGCAAGAGGGGTGCAGAAAGAAGCAAGTGAGGTGCAGAAAGAGGCAACAGAGGTGCAGAAAGATGCAAGAGAAGTACAGAAACAAGTAAGAGAAGTGCAGAAATAGGCAAGAGAATTGCTGAAAGTAGCAACAGAGGTGTAGAAAGAAGCAAGAGAAGTGCAGAAAGAGGCAAGTGAGGTGCAGAAAGAAGCAAGAGCAGTGCAGAAAGAACCAACAGAGGTGCAAAAAGAGGCAAGAGGGGTGCAGAAAGAGGTAGGAGAGGTGCACAAAGAGGCAAGAAAGGTGCAGAAAGAGGCAGGAGGGGTACATGAAGAAGGAAGAGAAGTTCGGAAAGAGGCAAGAGAATTGTTGAAAGAAGCAACAGAGGTGTAGAAAGAAGCAAGAGAAGTGCAGAAAAAGGCAAGTGAGGTGCAGAAAGAAGCAAGAGCAGTGCAGAAAGAACCAACAGAGGTGGAAAAAGAGACAAGAGGGGTGCAGAAAAAGATAGGAGAGGTGCAGAAAGAGGCAAGACAGGTACAGAAGGAGGCAGGAAGGGTGCAGAAAGAAGGAAGAGAAGTGCAGAAAGAAGCAACAGAGGTGCTGAAAGAGGCATGAAGGGTGCAGAAAGAGCAAGAGAAGTGCAGGAAGAAGCAACAGAGGTACAGAAAGAGGCAAGAGAGGTGCAGAAACAGGCAGGAAATGTGCAGAAAGAAGGAACAGGGGTGCGGAAAGAGGCAAGAGAGGTGCAGAAAGAGAAAAGAGGGGTGCAAAAAGAGGCAAGAGGGGTGCAGAAAGAGCAAGTGAGGTGCAGAAAGATGCAAGAGAGGTGCAGAGACAAGCAAGAGAAGGGCAGAAAGAGGCAAGAGAATTGCTGAAAGAAGCAACAGAGGTGTGGAAAGAAGCAAGAGAAGTGCAGAAAGAGGAAAGTGAGGTACAGAAAGAGGCAAGAGAGGTGCAGAAAATGGCAAGAGAACAGCAGAAAGAGGCAAGAGGGATGCAAAAGGAAAGAAGGGTGCAGAAAGAAGCCAGAGAAGTGCAGAAAGAAGCAAGAGAGGTGCAGAAAGAGGGAAGACGGCTGCAGAAAGAGACAACAGGGATGCAGAAAGAGACAACAGGGATGCAGAAAGAAGCAAGAGAGGTGCAGAAAGAGGCAATAGAAGTGCAGAAAGAGGCAAGTGAGGTGCAGAAGGAAGCAAGAGAACTGCAGAAAGAGGCAAGAGAGTTGCAGAAACAGGCAAAAGGGGTGTAGAAAGAGGGAACAGGTGTGCAGACAGAGGCAAGAGAGGTGCAGAAAGAGGGAGGAGGGGTGCAGAAAGAGGCAACAGGGATGCAGAAATTTGAAACAGGGGTGCAAAAAGAAGCAAAAGCAGCGCAGAAAGAACCAACAGAGGTGCAGAAAGAGGCAAGAGGTATACAGAACGAGGCAAGGAAAGTACAGAAAGAAGCAAAAGAGGTGCAGAAACAGGCAGGAAAGGTGCAGAAAGAGGGAACAGGGGTGCCAAAAGAGGCAAGAGAGGTGCAGAAAGAGGGAAGAGGGGTGCAGAAAGAGGCAAGAGGGGTGCAGAAAGAAGCAAGTGAGGTGCAGAAAGAGGCAACAGAGGTGCAGAAAGACACAAGAGAAGTGCAGAAACAAGCAAGAAAAGGGCAGAAAGAGGCAAGTGAGGTGCAGAAAGAAGCAAGAGCAGTGCAGAAAAACCAACAGAGGTGCAAAAAGAGGCAATAGGGGTGCAGAAAGAGGTAGGAGAGGTGCACAAAGAGGCAAGAAAGGTATAGAAAGAGGCAGGAGGGGTACAGAAAGAAGGAGGAGAAGTTCGGAATGAGGCAAGAGAATTGCTGAAAGAAGCAACAGAGGTGTAGAAAGAAGCAAGAGAAGTGCAGAAAGAGGCAAGTGAGGTGCAGCAAGAAGCAAGAGCAGTACAGAAAGAACCAACAGAGGTGCAAAAAGAGGCAAGAGGGGTGCAGAAAAAGGTAGGAGAGGGGCATAAAGAGGCAATACAGGTACAGAAAGAGGAAGGAAGGGTGCAGAAAGAAGGAAGAGAAGTGCAGAAAGAAGCAACAGAGGTGCTGAAAGAGGCACAAAGGGTGCAGAAAGAGGCAAGAGAATTGCTGAAAGAAGCAACAGAGGTGTGGAAAGAAGCAAGAGAAGTGTAGAAAGGGGTAAGTGAGGTGTAGAAAGAGGCAAGAGAGGTGCAGAAAATGGCAAGAGAAGTGCAGAAAGAAGCAAGAGAGGTGCAGAAAGAGGCAAGAAAGGTGCAGAAAGAGGCAGGAGGGGTACATGAAGAAGGAAGAGAAGTTCGGAAAGAGGCAAGAGAATTGTTGAAAGAAGCAACAGAGGTGTAGAAAGAAGCAAGAGAAGTGCAGAAAAAGGCAAGTGAGGTGCAGAAAGAAGCAAGAGCAGTGCAGAAAGAACCAACAGAGGTGGAAAAAGAGACAAGAGGGGTGCAGAAAAAGATAGGAGAGGTGCAGAAAGAGGCAAGACAGGTACAGAAGGAGGCAGGAAGGGTGCAGAAAGAAGGAAGAGAAGTGCAGAAAGAAGCAACAGAGGTGCTGAAAGAGGCATGAAGGGTGCAGAAAGAGCAAGAGAAGTGCAGGAAGAAGCAACAGAGGTACAGAAAGAGGCAAGAGAGGTGCAGAAACAGGCAGGAAATGTGCAGAAAGAAGGAACAGGGGTGCGGAAAGAGGCAAGAGAGGTGCAGAAAGAGAAAAGAGGGGTGCAAAAAGAGGCAAGAGGGGTGCAGAAAGAGCAAGTGAGGTGCAGAAAGATGCAAGAGAGGTGCAGAGACAAGCAAGAGAAGGGCAGAAAGAGGCAAGAGAATTGCTGAAAGAAGCAACAGAGGTGTGGAAAGAAGCAAGAGAAGTGCAGAAAGAGGAAAGTGAGGTACAGAAAGAGGCAAGAGAGGTGCAGAAAATGGCAAGAGAACAGCAGAAAGAGGCAAGAGGGATGCAAAAAGGGAAGAAGGGTGCAGAAAGAAGCCAGAGAAGTGCAGAAAGAAGCAAGAGAGGTGCAGAAAGAGGGAAGACGGCTGCAGAAAGAGACAACAGGGATGCAGAAAGAGACAACAGGGATGCAGAAAGAAGCAAGAGAGGTGCAGAAAGAGGCAATAGAAGTGCAGAAAGAGGCAAGTGAGGTGCAGAAGGAAGCAAGAGAACTGCAGAAAGAGGCCAAGAGAGTTGCAGAAACAGGCAAAAGGGGTGTAGAAAGAGGGAACAGGTGTGCAGACAGAGGCAAGAGAGGTGCAGAAAGAGGGAGGAGGGTGCAGAAAGAGGCAACAGGGATGCAGAAATTTGAAACAGGGGTGCAAAAAGAAGCAAAAGCAGCGCAGAAAGAACCAACAGAGGTGCAGAAAGAGGCAAGAGGTATACAGAACGAGGCAAGGAAAGTACAGAAAGAAGCAAAAGAGGTGCAGAAACAGGCAGGAAAGGTGCAGAAAGAGGGAACAGGGGTGCCAAAAGAGGCAAGAGAGGTGCAGAAAGAGGGAAGAGGGGTGCAGAAAGAGGCAAGAGGGGTGCAGAAAGAAGCAAGTGAGGTGCAGAAAGAGGCAACAGAGGTGCAGAAAGACACAAGAGAAGTGCAGAAACAAGCAAGAAAAGGGCAGAAAGAGGCAAGTGAGGTGCAGAAAGAAGCAAGAGCAGTGCAGAAAAAACCAACAGAGGTGCAAAAAGAGGCAATAGGGGTGCAGAAAGAGGTAGGAGAGGTGCACAAAGAGGCAAGAAAGGTATAGAAAGAGGCAGGAGGGGTACAGAAAGAAGGAGGAGAAGTTCGGAATGAGGCAAGAGAATTGCTGAAAGAAGCAACAGAGGTGTAGAAAGAAGCAAGAGAAGTGCAGAAAGAGGCAAGTGAGGTGCAGCAAGAAGCAAGAGCAGTACAGAAAGAACCAACAGAGGTGCAAAAAGAGGCAAGAGGGGTGCAGAAAAAGGTAGGAGAGGGGCACAAAGAGGCAATACAGGTACAGAAAGAGGAAGGAAGGGTGCAGAAAGAAGGAAGAGAAGTGCAGAAAGAAGCAACAGAGGTGCTGAAAGAGGCACAAAGGGTGCAGAAAGAGGCAAGAGAATTGCTGAAAGAAGCAACAGAGGTGTGGAAAGAAGCAAGAGAAGTGTAGAAAGGGGTAAGTGAGGTGTAGAAAGAGGCAAGAGAGGTGCAGAAAATGGCAAGAGAAGTGCAGAAAGAAGCAAGAGAGGTGCAGAAAGAGGGAAAACGACTGCAGAAAGAGACAACAGCGGTGCAGAAAGAGGCAACAGGTTTGCAGAAAGAAACAAGAGAGGTGCAGAAAGAGGCAATAGAAGTGCAGAAAGAGGCGAGTGAGGTGCCGAAGGATGCAAAAGAACTGCAGAAGAGGCAAGAGAGTTGCAGAAACAGCCAAAAGGGGTGCAGAAAGAGGGAACAGGTGTGCAGACAGAGGCAAGAGAGGTGCAGAAAGAGGGAAGAAGGGTACAGAAAGAGGCAAGAGGGATGCAGAAATTTGCAACAGAGGTGCAAAAAGAAGCAAGAGCAGCGCAGAAAGAACCAACAGAGGTTCAGAAAGAGGCAAGAGGTGTACAGAAAGAGGCAAGAAAAGTACAGAAAGAAGCAAAAGAGGTGCAGAAAGAAACAAGAGAACTGCAGAAAAAGGCAAGAGAGGTGCAGAAAGAGGCAGGAGAGGGGCACAAAGAGGCAAAAGGGGTACAGAAAGAGGGAAGAGGGGTGCAGAAAGAAGCAAGAGAAGTGGAGAAAGAAGCAACAGAGGTGCGTAAAGTGGCACGATAGGTGCAGAAAGAGGCAAGAGAAGTGCAGAAAGAAGCAACAGAGGTGCCGAAAGAGGTAAGAGAGGTGCAGAAACAGGCAAGAAAGGTTAAGAAAGAGGGAACAGGGGTGGAGAAAGAGGCAAGAGGGATACAGAAATTTGCAAGAGAAGTGCAGAAAGAAGCAACAGAGGTGCAGAAGGAGGCAAAAGAACTGCAGAAAGAGGCAAGAGAGTTGTAGAAACAGTCAATAGGGGTGCAGAAAGAGTGAACAGGTGTGCAGGCAGAGGCAAGAGAGGTGCAGAAAGACGGAAGAGGGGTGCTGAAAGAGGCTAGAGGGAAGCATAAATTAGCAACAGAAGTGCAGAAAGAAGCAAGAGCAGTGCAGAATAAACCAACAGATGTGCAATAAGAGGCAAGAGAGGTACAGAAAGAGGCAAGAGAAGTGCAGAAAGAATCAAAAGAAGTGCAGAAAGAGGCAAGAGAACAGCAGAAAAAGGCAAGAGAGGTGCAGAAAGAGGAAGGAGAGGTGCACAAAGGGGCAAGAGGGATACAGAAAGAGGCAAGAGGGGTGCATAAAGAAGCAACAGAGGTACAGAAAGAGGCAAGAGAGGTGGAGAAACAGGCAGGAAAGGTGCAGAAAGAGGGAACAGGGGTGCAGAAAGAGGCAAGAGAGGTGTAGAAAGAGGGGAGAGGGGTGCAGAAAGAGGCAAGATGGGTGCAGAAAGAAGAAAGTGAGGTGCAGAGAGAGGCAACAGAGGTGCAGAAAGATGCAAGAGAGGTGCAGAAACAAAAAAAGGAAGTGCAGAAAGAGCCAAGAGAATTGCTGAAAGAAGCAACAGAGGTGTAGAAAGAAGCAACAGAGGTGCAGAAAGAGGCAAGTGAGGTGCAGAAAGAGGCAAGAGAGGTGCAGAAAATGGCAAGAGAACTGCAGAAAGAGGCAAGAGGGATGCAAAAAAGGGAAGAAGGGTGCAGAAAGAAGCAAGAGAGATGCAGAAAGAGGCAAAAGAAATGCAGAAAGAAGCAACAGAGGTGCAGAAAGAGGCAAGAGAGGTGCAGAAAGAGGGAGGAGGGGTGCAAAAAGAGGCAAGATGGGTACAGAAAGAAGCAAGAGAGGTGCAGAAAGAAGCAACAGGGGTGCAGAAAGAGGCTAGAGGGGTGCAGAAAGAGGCAAGAGAAGTGAAGAAAGAAGCAACAGAGGTGCAGAAGGAGGCAAAAGAACTGCAGAAAGAGGCAAGAGAGTTGTAGAAACAGTCAATAGGGGTGCAGAAAGAGTGAAGAGGTGTGCAGGCAGAGGCAAGAGAGGTGCAGAAAGACGGAAGAGGGGTGCTGAAAGAAGCAAGAGCAGTGCATAATAAACCAACAGATGTGCAATAAGAGGCAAGAGAGGTACATAAAGAGGCAAGAGAAGTGCAGAAAGAATCAAAAGAAGTGCAGAAAGAGGCAAGAGAACAGCAGAAAAAGGCAGGAGAGGTACAGAAAGAGGAAGGAGAGGTGCACAAAGAGGCAAGAGGGGTGCATAAAGAAGCAAGAGAAGTGCAGAAAAAAGCAACGGAGGTGCTGAAAGAGGCATGTGGGGTGCAGAAAGAGGCAAGAGAAGTGCAGAAAGAAGCAACAGAGGTGCAGAAAGAGGCAAGAGAGGTGCAGAAACAGGCAGGAAATGTACAGAAAGAGGGAACAGGGGTGCAGGAAGAGGCAAGAGGGATACAGAAATCTGCAAAAGAGGTGCAGAAAGAAGCAAGAGCAGTGCAGAAATAACCAACAGAGGTGCAGAAAGAGGCAAGAGGGGTACAGAAATAGGCAAGAGAAGTGCAGAGAGATGCAAAAGAGGTGCAGAAAGAGGCAAGAGAACTGCAGAAAAAGGCAAGAGAGGTGCTGAAAGAAGAAGGAGAGGTGCACAAAGAGTCAAGAGGGGTACAGAAAGAGGCAAGAAGGGTGCAGAAGGAAGCAAGAGAAATGCAGAAAAAAGCATCAGAGGTGCAGAAAGAGGCAAGAGAGGTGCAGAAACAGGAAGGACAGGTGCAGCAAGAGGGAACAGGGGTGCAGAAAGAGGCAAAAGGGGTGCAGAAAGAAGGAAGAGAAGTGCAGAAAGAAGAAACAGGGGTGCTAAAGGAGGCAAGAGTGGTGCAGAAAGAGCCAAGAGAAGTGCAGAAAGATGCATCAGAGGTGCAGAAAGAGGCAAGAGAGGTGCACAAACAGGCAGGAAAGGTGCAGAAAGAGGGAACAGGGGTGCAGAAAGTGGCAAGAGGGGTGCAGAAAGAAGGAAGAGAAGTGCAGAAAGAAGCAACAGAGGTGCTGAAAGAGACAAGAAGGGTGCAGAAAGAGGCAAGAGATGTGCAGAAAGAAGCAACAGAATTGCAGAAAGAGGCAATAGAAGTGCAGAAAGAGGCAAGAGCAGTGCAGAAAGAACCAACAGAGGTGCAGAAAGAGGCAAGAGGGATACAGAAAGAGGCAAGAGAAGTGCAAAAAGAAGCAAAAGAGGTGCAGAAAGAGGCAAGAGAACTGCAGAAAATGGCAAGAGAGGTGCAGAAAGAGGAAGGAGAGGTGCACAAAGAGGCAAGAGCGGTACAGAAAGAAGCAAGAAGGGTACAGAAGGAAGCAAGAGAAATGCAGAAAGAAGCAACAGAGGTGCTAAATGAGGCAAGGGTGGTGCAGAAAGAAGCAAGAGCAGTGCAGAAAGAACCAACAGAGGTGGAGAAAGAGGCAAGATGGGTGCAGAAAGAGGTAGGAGAGGTGCTGAAAGAGACAAGAAGGGTGCAGAAAGAGGCAATAGAAGTGCAGAAAGAAGCAACAGAATTGCAGAAAGAGGCAATAGAGGTGCAGAAAGAGGCAAGGGAGATGCAGAAAGAAGCAAGTGAGGTGCAGAAAGAGGCAAGAGATGAGCAGAAAATGGCAAGTGAGGTGCAGAAAGAGGCAAGAGAGGTATAGAAAGAGGTAAGATAAGTGTAGAAAGAGGCAAGAGAAGTGCAGAAAGAGGCAAGAGAGGTGCAGAAGGAAGAGAGTGAGGTGCAGAAAGAGGCAAGTGAGGTGCAGAAAGAGGCAAGAGAGGTACAGAAAGAGGCAAGGGCAGTGCAGAAACAGGCAAGAGAGATGCACAAAGAGGCAAGAGAGGAGCAGAAAGAGGCAAGAGAGGTATAGAAAGAAGCAAGAGAAGTGCAGAAAGAGGCAAGTGAGGTGCAGAAAGAGTCAAGAGAGGTGCAGAATGAGGCAAGAGAGGTGCAGAAAGAGGCAAGAGATCTGCTGAAAAAAGCAACAGAGGTTCTGAAAGAGGCAAGAGAGGTGCAGAAACAGGTAGGAAAGGTGCAGAAAGAGGGAACAGGGGTACAGAAAGAGGCAAGAGGGATACAGAAATCTGCAAAGAGGTGCAGAAAGAAGCAAGAGCAGTGCAGAAAGAACCAACAGAGGTGCAGAATGAGGCAAGAGGGGCACAGAAAGAGGCAAGAGAAGTGCAGAAAGAAGCAAAAGAGGTGCAGAACGAGGCAAGAGAACTGCAGAAAAAGGCAAGAGAACTGCAGAAAAAGGCAAGAGAGGTGCAGAAAGAGGAAGGAGAGGTGCACAAAGAGGAAGGAGAGGTGCACAAAGAGGCAAGAGGGGTGCAGAAACAGGTAAGAGGGGTGCAGAAGGAAGCAAGAGAAATGCAGAAAGAAGCAACAGGGGTGCTAAAGGAGGCAAGAGTGGTGCAGAAAGAGGCAAGAGAAGTTCAGAAGGAAGCAACAGAGGTGCAGAAAGAGGCGAGAGAGGTGCAGAAAGAGGCAGGAAAGGTGCAGAAAGAGGGAACAGGGGTGCAGAAAGAGGCAAGAGGGATACAGAAATTTGCAAAAGAGGTGCAGAAAGAAGCAAGAGCAGTGTAGAAAGAACCAACAGAGGTGCAGAAAGAGGCAATATGGGTGCAGTAAGAGGTAGGAGAGGTGCTCAAAGAGGCAAGAGGTGTACAGAAAGAGGCAAGAGGGGTTCAGAAAGAAGGAAGAGAAGTGGAGAAAGAAGCAACAGAGGTGCTGAAAGAGACAAGAAGGGTGCAGAAAGAGGCAAGAGAGATGCAGAAAGAGGAAAGAGAGAAGCAGAAAGAAGCAAGTGAGGTGCAAAAAGAGGCAAGAGAGGTGCAGAATGAAGAGAGTGAGGTGTAGAAAGAGGCAAGCGAAGAGCAGAAAATGGCAAGTGAGGCGCAGAAAGAGGCAAGAAAGGTATAGAAAGAGGTAAGATACGTGTAGAAAGAGGCAAGAGAAGTGCAGAAAGAGGCAAGAGAGGTACAGAAGGAAGAGAGTGAGGTGCAGAAAGAGGCAAATGAGGTGCAGAAAGAGGCAAGAGAGGTTCAGACAGAGGCAAGGGAAGTGCAGAAACAGGCAAGAGAAATGCACTAAGAGGCAAGAGAGGAGCAGAAAGAGGCAAGAGAGGTGCAGAAAGAGACGAGATCTGCAGAAAAAAGCAACAGAGGTGCTGAAAGAGGCAAGTGAGGTACATAAAGGGGCAAGAGAAGTGCAGAAAGAGGCAAGTGAGGTACAGAAAGAGGCAAGTGAGGTGCAGAAAGAGGCAAGAGAGGTACAGAAATAGGCAAGGGAAGTGCAGAAACAGGCAAGAGAAATACTCAAAGAGGCAAGAGAGGAGCAGAAAGAGGCAAGAGAGGTGTAGAAAGAAGCAAGAGAAGTGCAGAAAGAGGCAAGTGAGGTGTAGAAAGAGGCAAGAGATCTGCAGAAAAAAAGCAACAGAGGTGCTGAAAGAGGCAAGTGAGGTGCAGAAAGGCACAAGAGAAGTGCAGAAAGAGGCATGTGAAGTGCAGACAGTGAGGTGCAGAAAGAGGAAGAAAGGTGCAGAAAGAAGCAAGAGAAATGCAGAAAGAGGCAAGAGAGGCACAGAAAGAAGAGAGGTTTGTTCACCATTAGTACCAATTTAACATCCACATTTAGCAATAAGTAACACGTGACCATTCCAGCTTTGCAAAGGGCCTTCCACCATGCTATAACACGTGACGCTGCATTTTTGGGAACATTTGAGCCGTTTGAACTAGAAACAAGGCTTTTTTTGTTCAAATCTGCAGATTAGGCAGCAGATGATCGATTATGTGGCAAATGCGGAAAATGTATATTTATGTGAAAATTGGTGCAGCCGAACAGTCACATAATTCCAGTGGCCCTGCTCATACCTCCGACTAGGTCCAGAGGTGCTTCTCAGTGGTACCTTCTTTTTTTGTGTCTCTTTGAGTTTATAGTTTAGCTTCTATGGAAATGAGGAAGACTAAACCTGAGGTTACCACTCCACAACACAGATTACAATACCACATAATTACTCTCCAAAACACACAATACCACTCCACATAATTCCTATACACTAAATACCACATACTTTCTATTCACATAATTTCACTGTACAACATACCACATAATTCCACTACACACAACGTACATCCACTCTACACCAAAAAACATTAGTAAAAATCTTTTACATTTACAACACCAATAGCTCTAACTCTCGCAAATGCGAGACCTATTACATTACAAATGCTTCTTTAACTGGTAATCGCGTTTGCAGAGTGGTGCAGAAAGGGGGCTGGGCCTCCGACCAGCGCTCAGGAATTCCATTGTGTTGGACTCACAGGAGGTACCAGGAGGGCTTCTCGGCCCCCAAAGTCCCTCAGGTGTAAAGTGGACTTCATCCCCCAACCAGTACTGTGCCAGGAGGCGCGTTTGCAGAGTGGTGGAGAAAGGAGGGCGTGGCCTCCGAAGAACTCTTAGCAATCCCACTGTGTGGGACTTAGTAGAGGTAATAGGAGAGGTAGTTGACCCCCAAGGACAACCTTGGGGGCCAACTACCACTCCTATTACCTCCAGTAAGTCCCACACAGCGGGATTGCTAAATTGTCATAGCAGGCCACGCCCCCTTTCCAAACCACTCTGCAAACGCAATCCCTAGCGTGCTCTTGGATGGAGATTAAAGTCCCCTTCGCTGCTGGGGGTCCTTAGGGGCCAACTAGCCTACCTGATACCTCCAGTATGCCCCAGATAGTGGGATTGCTGATAGGTGGACACAGGCCAAGCCCACTTTGTCCACCACTTTGCAAACACACCTCATGGCGTGCACTTGGTTGGGGGATGAAGTCCCCATGCCTCCTGAGGGTCCCTGGGGGCCAACTAGCCCACCAGGTACCTCCAGTAAGCCCCACAGAGCTGGATAGCTGAGAGTGGTCCGAGGCCACGTCCCCTTTTTACACCACTCTGCAAACGCACCTCCTGGCGCACTGCTGCTCGGGGGATGAAGTTCACTTGTGTCCTGAAGTCCTCAGGACACAAGAGGACCTCATCGCCCCACCAGCAGTGCACCAAGAGGTGCATTTGAAGAGTGGTGTAAAAAGGGGTGTGGCCTCGGACCACCTCTCAGCAATCCCACTCTGTGGGGCTTACTGGAGGTACCTGGTGGGCTAGTTGGCCCCCTGGGACCCTCAGGAATGAAGGGGACTTAATGCCCCAATTTAGAACGTGCCAGGGGGCGCGTTTGCAGAGTGGTGCAGGGAGGAGGCGGGGCCTCTGGCGAGATGCCAGATTTTCTTTTTTTTAAATATTTTTAGAAGGGGGGCTGTGTGGCCCCCCTTCTTTTAGTATTTTTTGGGCCCTGGGGACCCCATCCCCCAGGGCCTGAGCATTTTTTATTTTAAAAAAAAAAAACAGGAAGGGGGCCACGTGGCCTCCCTTCCCTGGGCCACTATTGGCCCCGGGGACCCCATCCCCCGGGGCCTGGCCTTGTTTTTATATAAAAAAAAATATTTTTCCTGGGAGGGGAGCTGCGTGGCCCCCTACCCATGGCCACTTCTGGCCCTGGGGACCCCAACCCCCGGGGCCTGGCCAGCCTTGTTTATTTTTTTTTGGAGGGGGGTGTGTGGCCCCCCTCCCGAGGACATTTTTGGCCCTGGGGACCACATCCCCCGGGGCATGGCCAATGCTTTTTACATTTTTTTATTGAGGGAGGGGGGCCACGTGGCATCCCTTCCCTGGGCCACTATTGGCCCCGGGGACCCCATCCCCCGGGGCACGGCCAATGCTTTTTTCTTTTTCATTTTTCATTTAGGGAGGGGGCCGCATGGCCCCCCTTCCCTGGGCCACTATTGGCCCCGAAGACCCCATCCCTCGGGGCCAGCCCTCAAGTTGGGGACCATGGGACCAATGCCCCCACGGTCTCAGCCGGCTCCCCGCCTCCTACGGGAGCCGGCATTGCTTTTGGGCAAGGGGAGCTGCTAATATATGCAGCTCCCCTTGCCCAAAAGCAATTCTGCTTTGCTTCATTGAAGTGAGAGCAGCTTTCCTGCTCTCGCTTCAACGAAGCAAAGCAGTGTTTGCTATGACAGGTAGCAAACGGCAGTGTCCGGGGGGTGGGCACCCCGGGACATTGCAGGAGCCGGCCCTGGGGGGTGGCAGTCCCCAGGGCCATCGAGGGCTCCAGGAGGGGGGCCGTGCGGCCCCCCTCCCAACTGATTAAAGCCCCTGGGAGGTGGTGGTCCCCGGGGGGCCGCAACGGACCCCCGTATTTTAATAAACAGTGCCCTGGGGCGGTGGTGGTCCCCGGGGCAGTGTGGGGGGGCTCAAACCCCCCACACTTTGGTTTTAGAAGTAGCCCCGGGGAGGTGGCAGTCCCCAGGGCTGTGGGGGGGCATGTGGCCCCCCGCATTTAGATCATGTAGCCCCGGGGAGCTGGTGGTCCCCGGGGCTTGTAGGACCCGTGAGGCCCCCCCACCTTAAAATAACAATGCCCTAGGGAGGTGGCGGTCCTCGGGGCAGTGTGGGGGGGAAGGAGCCACCCACGCATTTTAAATAAAAAGTCCCAGGGAGGTGGCGGTCGCCGGGGCTGCGGGGGCCCCCGAGGGCCCCCGCTAATTAATTGGGCATTGCCCCCGGGACCTGGCCCACCCGGGGGCTTATAGAAAAGGAAGCACGGGAGCCCGTGCTTCATTTAAAAAAAAAAAATTTGGCCGGATTCTCGCGCCCAGCACAAATTTGGCCGTTTTTTTGTTGTTTTAAAAAAAATGTTTTTTGGGGCCCTGGGGGTCCCTGTGGGACCCCCTGAGTAGGCCTAGGGGGTCATGATGTTTCTACCCTGCCCCCTTTTCTTGTTTTTTTACCTTTTTTAAACTGATTCCTTGTGACTCGGTTTTACCGAGTCACAAGATTGCTGCCAACACATTCTGGTTTGGAGTGTTGGCAGCCAATCAGAATGAAGCTCGTGCTTGGGAGGGTTCGCAAATCCTCCTCGGTGCTCAGATATATACATTTTTATTTTTTGAATTTCTCAGCAACTACTGAACGGATTTACACCATTTTTAAAAAAAGGTCACTTTCTGGACCAAGACCTACCTTTTTGCCAAATCTGGTGTAATTCCGTTCAGTAGTTCGGGCTGTAGCTTAGTCTAAAGTTCCTATGGAAATTAACATGGGAAAAACGCATTTTGGGACCCCCCTTTTTTCTCGGGCCCCCGCTTGACGAAGCACCCCGAAACTTTCAAAACAGGAGCTGACCTGAGTGAACCATTAGTTTGGAATATTTCGCAAAGATTCGTCAAACGGCGCCAAAGATATTGGCAAAAAAAAACGCTTTTTGAATAGAAACAAGGTCCTAACTATAACTACCTACTGGCGACCGCCAGTAGGTAATATATATATATATATATATATATATATATATATATATATATATATATATATATATATA
>CAWUFW010025058.1:0-50412 GCA_963921515.1 Calotriton arnoldi | reverse complement strand
CTTCGTTCAGTTACGTATTATATCTTTAATTACTGGTCCTGAAAAGTAATTTTAACCGTACTTACCAGTAACTTGAATTTCCTTCCATAGGCTAACATTGACTGGTTTCACTTGGAAATTCTTCTGTGTGTGGAGTTTTGGAACTTTAAAATATTCCTCTAAAATCAGCCGAAATACGAATTCCGATTTACTCACCTGTTATCAGGAGAGACCTCAGTGCTGCATCTTTCAGCCCAGTACTGATCCTGAAAAGTAATTTTAACCGTACTTACCGGTAACTTGAATTTCCTTCATAGGCTAACATTGACTGGTTTCACTTGGAAATTCTTCTAAGTGTGGAGTTTTGGAACTTTAAAATATTCCTCTAAAATCAGCCGAAATACGAATTCCGATTTACTCACCTGTTATCAGGAGAGAACCCAGTGCTGCATCTTTTAGCCCAGTACTGATCCTCAAAAGTAATTTTAACCGTACTTACCAGTAACTTGAATTTCCTTCCATAGGATATCATTGCCTGCTTTTTGCTGAAAAAGTTTCTAAGTGTTGATTTTTGAAACATACAAATATTCCTCTAAAATCAGCCGAAATCCGAATTCTGATTTACTCACCTGTTATCAGGAGAGACCTCAGTGATGCATCTTTCAGCCCAGTACTGGTCCTGAAAAGTAATTTTAACCGTACTTACCGGTAACTTGAATTTCCTTCATAGGCTAACATTGACTGGTTTCACTTGGAAATTCTTCTAAGTGTGGAGTTTTGGAACTTTAAAATATTCCTCTAAAATCAGCCGAAATACGAATTCCGATTTACTCACCTGTTATCAGGAGAGACCTCAGTGCTGCATCTTTCAGCCCAGTACTGATCCTCAAAAGTAATTTTAACCGTACTTACCGGTAACTTGAATTTCCTTCATAGGCTAACATTGACTGGTTTCACTTGGAAATTCTTCTAAGTGTGGAGTTTTGGAACTTTAAAATATTCCTCTAAAATCAGCCGAAATACGAATTCCGATTTACTCACCTGTTATCAGGAGAGACCTCAGTGCTGCATCTTTCAGCCCAGTACTGATCCTCAAAAGTAATTTTAACCGTACTTACCGGTAACTTGAATTTCCTTCATAGGCTAACATTGACTGGTTTCACTTGGAAATTCTTCTAAGTGTGGAGTTTTGGAACTTTAAAATATTCCTCTAAAATCAGCCGAAATACGAATTCCGATTTACTCACCTGTTATCAGGAGAGACCTCAGTGCTGCATCTTTCAGCCCAGTACTGGTCCTGAAAAGTAATTTTAACCGTACTTACCGGTAACTTGAATTTCCTTCATAGGCTAACATTGACTGGTTTCACTTGGAAATTCTTCTAAGTGTGGAGTTTTGGAACTTTAAAATATTCCTCTAAAATCAGCCGAAATACGAATTCCGATTTACTCACCTGTTATCAGGAGAGACCTCAGTGCTGCATCTTTCAGCCCAGTACTGATCCTCAAAAGTAATTTTAACCGTACTTACCAGTAACTTGAATTTCCTTCCATAGGATATCATTGCCTGCTTTTTGCTGAAAAAGTTTCTAAGTGTTGATTTTTTAAACATACAAATATTCCTCTAAAATCAGCCGAAATCCGAATTCTGATTTACTCACCTGTTATCAGGAGAGACCTCAGTGCTGCATCTTTCAGCCCAGTACTGGTCCTGAAAAGTAATTTTAACCGTACTTACCAGTAACTTGAATTTCCTTCCATAGGCTAACATTGACTGGTTTCACTTGGAAATTCTTCTGTGTGTGGAGTTTTGGAACTTTAAAATATTCCTCTAAAATCAGCCGAAATACGAATTCCGATTTACTCACCTGTTATCAGGAGAGACCTCAGTGCTGCATCTTTCAGCCCAGTACTGATCCTGAAAAGTAATTTTAACCGTACTTACCGGTAACTTGAATTTCCTTCATAGGCTAACATTGACTGGTTTCACTTGGAAATTCTTCTAAGTGTGGAGTTTTGGAACTTTAAAATATTCCTCTAAAATCAGCCGAAATACGAATTCCGATTTACTCACCTGTTATCAGGAGAGAACCCAGTGCTGCATCTTTTAGCCCAGTACTGATCCTCAAAAGTAATTTTAACCGTACTTACCAGTAACTTGAATTTCCTTCCATAGGATATCATTGCCTGCTTTTTGCTGAAAAAGTTTCTAAGTGTTGATTTTTGAAACATACAAATATTCCTCTAAAATCAGCCGAAATCCGAATTCTGATTTACTCACCTGTTATCAGGAGAGACCTCAGTGCTGCATCTTTCAGCCCAGTACTGGTCCTGAAAAGTAATTTTAACCGTACTTACCGGTAACTTGAATTTCCTTCATAGGCTAACATTGACTGGTTTCACTTGGAAATTCTTCTAAGTGTGGAGTTTTGGAACTTTAAAATATTCCTCTAAAATCAGCCGAAATACGAATTCCGATTTACTCACCTGTTATCAGGAGAGACCTCAGTGCTGCATCTTTCAGCCCAGTACTGATCCTCAAAAGTAATTTTAACCGTACTTACCGGTAACTTGAATTTCCTTCATAGGCTAACATTGACTGGTTTCACTTGGAAATTCTTCTAAGTGTGGAGTTTTGGAACTTTAAAATATTCCTCTAAAATCAGCCGAAATACGAATTCCGATTTACTCACCTGTTATCAGGAGAGACCTCAGTGCTGCATCTTTCAGCCCAGTACTGATCCTCAAAAGTAATTTTAACCGTACTTACCGGTAACTTGAATTTCCTTCATAGGCTAACATTGACTGGTTTCACTTGGAAATTCTTCTAAGTGTGGAGTTTTGGAACTTTAAAATATTCCTCTAAAATCAGCCGAAATACGAATTCCGATTTACTCACCTGTTATCAGGAGAGACCTCAGTGCTGCATCTTTCAGCCCAGTACTGGTCCTGAAAAGTAATTTTAACCGTACTTACCGGTAACTTGAATTTCCTTCATAGGCTAACATTGACTGGTTTCACTTGGAAATTCTTCTAAGTGTGGAGTTTTGGAACTTTAAAATATTCCTCTAAAATCAGCCGAAATACGAATTCCGATTTACTCACCTGTTATCAGGAGAGACCTCAGTGCTGCATCTTTCAGCCCAGTACTGATCCTCAAAAGTAATTTTAACCGTACTTACCAGTAACTTGAATTTCCTTCCATAGGATATCATTGCCTGCTTTTTGCTGAAAAAGTTTCTAAGTGTTGATTTTTAAACATACAAATATTCCTCTAAAATCAGCCGAAATCCGAATTCTGATTTACTCACCTGTTATCAGGAGAGACCTCAGTGCTGCATCTTTCAGCCCAGTACTGGTCCTGAAAAGTAATTTTAACCGTACTTACCAGTAACTTGAATTTCCTTCCATAGGCTAACATTGACTGGTTTCACTTGGAAATTCTTCTGTGTGTGGAGTTTTGAAACTTTAAAATATTCCTCTAAAATCAGCCGAAATACGAATTCCGATTTACTCACCTGTTATCAGGAGAGACCTCAGTGCTGCATCTTTCAGCCCAGTACTGATCCTGAAAAGTAATTTTAACCGTACTTACCGGTAACTTGAATTTCCTTCATAGGCTAACATTGACTGGTTTCACTTGGAAATTCTTCTAAGTGTGGAGTTTTGGAACTTTAAAATATTCCTCTAAAATCAGCCGAAATACGAATTCCGATTTACTCACCTGTTATCAGGAGAGAACCCAGTGCTGCATCTTTTAGCCCAGTACTGATCCTCAAAAGTAATTTTAACCGTACTTACCAGTAACTTGAATTTCCTTCCATAGGATATCATTGCCTGCTTTTTGCTGAAAAAGTTTCTAAGTGTTGATTTTTGAAACATACAAATATTCCTCTAAAATCAGCCGAAATCCGAATTCTGATTTACTCACCTGTTATCAGGAGAGACCTCAGTGCTGCATCTTTCAGCCCAGTACTGGTCCTGAAAAGTAATTTTAACCGTACTTACCGGTAACTTGAATTTCCTTCATAGGCTAACATTGACTGGTTTCACTTGGAAATTCTTCTAAGTGTGGAGTTTTGGAACTTTAAAATATTCCTCTAAAATCAGCCGAAATACGAATTCCGATTTACTCACCTGTTATCAGGAGAGACCTCAGTGCTGCATCTTTCAGCCCAGTACTGATCCTCAAAAGTAATTTTAACCGTACTTACCGGTAACTTGAATTTCCTTCATAGGCTAACATTGACTGGTTTCACTTGGAAATTCTTCTAAGTGTGGAGTTTTGGAACTTTAAAATATTCCTCTAAAATCAGCCGAAATACGAATTCCGATTTACTCACCTGTTATCAGGAGAGACCTCAGTGCTGCATCTTTCAGCCCAGTACTGGTCCTGAAAAGTAATTTTAACCGTACTTACCGGTAACTTGAATTTCCTTCATAGGCTAACATTGACTGGTTTCACTTGGAAATTCTTCTAAGTGTGGAGTTTTGGAACTTTAAAATATTCCTCTAAAATCAGCCGAAATACGAATTCCGATTTACTCACCTGTTATCAGGAGAGACCTCAGTGCTGCATCTTTCAGCCCAGTACTGATCCTCAAAAGTAATTTTAACCGTACTTACCAGTAACTTGAATTTCCTTCCATAGGATATCATTGCCTGCTTTTGCTGAAAAAGTTTCTAAGTGTTGATTTTTTAAACATACAAATATTCCTCTAAAATCAGCCGAAATCCGAATTCTGATTTACTCACCTGTTATCAGGAGAGACCTCAGTGCTGCATCTTTCAGCCCAGTACTGGTCCTGAAAAGTAATTTTAACCGTACTTACCAGTAACTTGAATTTCCTTCCATAGGCTAACATTGACTGGTTTCACTTGGAAATTCTTCTGTGTGTGGAGTTTTGGAACTTTAAAATATTCCTCTAAAATCAGCCGAAATACGAATTCCGATTTACTCACCTGTTATCAGGAGAGACCTCAGTGCTGCATCTTTCAGCCCAGTACTGATCCTCAAAAGTAATTTTAACCGTACTTACCGGTAACTTGAATTTCCTTCCATAGGATATCATTGCCTGCTTTTTGCTGAAAAAGTTTCTAAGTGTTGATTTTTTAAACATACAAATATTCCTCTAAAATCAGCCGAAATCCGAATTCTGATTTACTCACCTGTTATCAGGAGAGACCTCAGTGCTGCATCTTTCAGCCCAGTACTGGTCCTGAAAAGTAATTTTAACCGTACTTACCAGTAACTTGAATTTCCTTCCATAGGCTAACATTGACTGGTTTCACTTGGAAATTCTTCTGTGTGTGGAGTTTTGGAACTTTAAAATATTCCTCTAAAATCAGCCGAAATACGAATTCCGATTTACTCACCTGTTATCAGGAGAGACCTCAGTGCTGCATCTTTCAGCCCAGTACTGATCCTGAAAAGTAATTTTAACCGTACTTACCGGTAACTTGAATTTCCTTCATAGGCTAACATTGACTGGTTTCACTTGGAAATTCTTCTAAGTGTGGAGTTTTGGAACTTTAAAATATTCCTCTAAAATCAGCCGAAATACGAATTCCGATTTACTCACCTGTTATCAGGAGAGAACCCAGTGCTGCATCTTTTAGCCCAGTACTGATCCTCAAAAGTAATTTTAACCGTACTTACCAGTAACTTGAATTTCCTTCCATAGGATATCATTGCCTGCTTTTTGCTGAAAAAGTTTCTAAGTGTTGATTTTTGAAACATACAAATATTCCTCTAAAATCAGCCGAAATCCGAATTCTGATTTACTCACCTGTTATCAGGAGAGACCTCAGTGCTGCATCTTTCAGCCCAGTACTGGTCCTGAAAAGTAATTTTAACCGTACTTACCAGTAACTTGAATTTCCTTCCATAGGCTAACATTGACTGGTTTCACTTGGAAATTCTTCTGTGTGTGGAGTTTTGGAACTTTAAAATATTCCTCTAAAATCAGCCGAAATACGAATTCCGATTTACTCACCTGTTATCAGGAGAGACCTCAGTGCTGCATCTTTCAGCCCAGTACTGATCCTGAAAAGTAATTTTAACCGTACTTACCAGTAACTTGAATTTCCTTCCATAGGAATCCATTGTCTGGTTTTCAGCAGAAAAGTTTCAAAGTGTCGATTTTCACAAACTACAAATATTCCTAAAAAATCGCCTGTATGACTTAAACGCATTCTTTCAACTGTTTACAGGAGATGCACCAGTGCTGGATCCAGGATCCAACACTGAGTAAGAAAAAGTAACGATAACAGTTTTTAACTTCTAAGTGAATTTCCTTCCATAGGATAACATTGGTGATTCTATGAGAAAAAGTTTCTAAGTGTGAACTTTTAAAGTACAATAATATTCCTTAAAAATCACGACTGTAACCAAAACGCTTTTACTCAACTGTTTACAGGAGATGTCCCAGGACTGAATCTAGGATCCAGTAATGTGGTTAGAAAAGTAATCCATAAAGTAACTAATTGCATTTAACTAGAAATTCACATTGAGCTGAATGTTGCATTGTGTTTGAAAATGTGTTGCCCATTGCAACAACTGTAACTACTGTACTTAAAAGTCTATTGCCTATGTGCAAAGTAATTAAACTAAAGTAATTCATTCTGAGAAAGTATTTTTTGTAATGTAATGTATAATGTAATTACAATGTAATTTAAAAAATAAAATATGTAAAAAAAAATTGTTTCTAAAAAATTTGGAAATCAGTATGGAAAAAATTTATATAACAATTAATACATTTAAAAATTGTCATTTACAAAACCTTTGAAATTCACTGAAAAAACTGTAGGTTTCAGACATGTTATAGTTACAAATTAGCATTTAAAAAACCTTTGAAATTCACTGAAAAAACCATAGGTTTCAGGGACGTTATAGTTACAAATTAGCATTTAAAAAACCTTTGAAATTCACTGAAAAAACCATAGGTTTTAGGGACAGTTATAGTTAGTTGGACATTGCACTCGTACAAAACCCGTGAAATTCCCCCGTTATAGTTAGTCCAGCGAACTATAACTCGCGCCCCGCAATGCACTGCTGATGACGTCACATATTACATCACTCATGACATGGTCAGTGACATCACTGATGACATCACTGATGACATCTCAAATGACATCACTGATGACATCATCCACGTGATAATCTGATGCACCTCCTCACACCCTAATATAACCTTTGATACACCCACTCTAAATTACAGACTGCCATTCGCAAAACCATAGACACTCCAACACCAATAACTACATACCCACTCACTGATTCTTAGGTCTACGCACACATCCACTCACTCACCCGTACAGTCACTCATACTTACGGTCACTCAGTACAGGACTATCATATGCACTCATACTCCTATATAGACACTCAAACACCGCCACTCATCCATAGAGGTACTCACACACCTAGTCAGTCATGCAAATAATTAAACACACTACCATTTACTCACCTATACAGTTATACACACACCAGCTCACTTACTCATACAAATAGTAGCACATTCTTACGCTCTTATACAATCACTGATACAAGCACACACTCATCCATACAGCCACTATCACAATCACTCACTCTCGCTTATAGCTATTTATATACTCCAACACACATATATACTGCCTTTCACATATGTAGTTACTCACACATGTACCACTGGGACATACATTCACTCACTAACACACTCTTACACACACTTACCCACCCATACAGTCTATCACAGTTGCACTCTTGAAACCATCCACCCAGTGAATCACCGACTCACACATCTATGCACAGAGTTGCACACACCCCTCCCACACAAACACTCAGGCACCCATACAGATACTCAGACAAGCATTCAATAACTCATATAGACACTCATGTAGCTATTCACAAACACATGCAGCCACTTACACAGCAACAGACAGACGGATACAGACATTCACCCAGTTTAGTCACTAACCCATGCATTCAGTAAGATACGTTAAATCACTCACTTATAGAGTCAGTCACGCACCTACTAAATCATCCATACAGACACTTACACACCCACTCATTCTTCAATACGTCTTTTCCTATATATATTAAAAATATATAAACTTTACAGAAACACACAGTCACTGGATGATGTCATCAGTGATGTCATCAGTGATGTCATTTGAGATGTCATCAGTGATGTCATCAGTGATGTCACTGACCATGTCATGAGTGATGTAATATGTGACGTCATCAGCAGTGCATTGCGGGGCGCGAGTTATAGTTAGCTGGACTAACTATAACGGGGGAATTTCACAGGTTTTGTACGAGTGCAATGTCCAACTAACTATAACTGTCCCTAAAACCTATGGTTTTTTCAGTGAATTTCAAAGGTTTTTAAATGCTAATTTGTAACTATAACGTCCCTGAAACCTATGGTTTTTTCAGTGAATATATATATATATATATATATATATCTCATCACAAACCGGCACCTCCTTACGTCGCACCGAACAGAGACACGGTGACACCAGAAAAGTTGAGTCCAATTTTTATTTCATTGCTTTATCGGGCTATGACACGTTTCGGCAGGATCCCCTGCCTTGTTCACATAACGGAGCCACACTCCCATTTTTAGTTTTATAGTGATTACTAATGAAACCCACGTGATGCATACACCCCCATAGGCATGGACAACAGACTCAGCAGAAAGTGATACATCAAAGTAGCCTACATTCGTGAAGCTTAATCACATTATCTGCAGATATATTTCACATTATTCATATTAAAATAACTAAACCAAAACACAATTTGTACATTATACCTTGGATTGAAATTATAATATAAAAACAACTTCCTGCTTGTAATCTTTCGTAGTTATGCAAATTACTTTTTTCCCTAAAAAACTTTATTGCTCTGAATTTATGCAATGCATTTCAAAACCATGGCAAATTATTCCTTCACTCTAAAGATTAATTAATCATAATGATAAATACTGATATTGCTCGGTTATACCTTTGTCGGACAATTAAGGGCCAGTGCCCATTTAACCTATATGACTAATGGATGTACTTATTACAATAATCTATCCTCTCCTGATCTTGTATAGTTATATAGATTCTAGTAATCATTCATCATTTCTACCTATACTTCATGTTGGTTTCCCCATCAATCCAAATATTGCCACTTGCATCCTACAATCCCTTTCCTGTGCAAATGCCGCAGAATTTTAAAAACAATGAAATGTGCAAAAATCTCAATATGTGCAATATAATATCCGCCCTTTACACGAATAAATAAATAACATATACAAATTACACTTCAACTGTAAACATATCACTCTGTGCAACATGCGCTTAACGGACAATAGTGCAAATAAGCAATTTGAATAAATATTTAAGAACACCCACATGAATAAGATTTTTAAAAAATCATGATTAAACCAAATAAAATCTGAATGACTAAAACCTCAACACTATACTCGTTCTTATTACTACTCGAGGATAACATTATATAAAACCACCTTAGTACCATAAAGAAACCCCACATAAGATTGTTAAAACCGAGTCCATCCTGTATCAATCTAAAAAACACTTGCCATAAGAATTACATAAATACATCAATACTTTTAGGGTCCAAGTACGATTTGTTTGATATTCACAGTCTTTGTCATGTCCATCACTACATAAATTCATTAAAATATCTATCACCTGTGTAAAATTCTAAAAAAACTGAAAAAAAGGAAAAAACGGAAAAGGCAAACGGAATTCACAGTTCATGTCTTGTTTCTTATCTTATTTTTCGGTTAACAGAAAGAGATTTATTGGTCATAGGGTAGAGCTAGATAGTAAACTTTATAATATTATATGAAAACACCTAAGAAAAATTATATAGTAATCTATATTTTTGCCCCTTAAACCACAGAATCTGCCCTAAATCAAATGTATAGGCCCTTGGTGTTTTAACATCCTCCTACAACAGATGTACATGGAGTCCTTCGTCCGCATTAAGACCTTTAGGGTTCTTGCTATCCAACATTAGAATGTACCTGGACTCCAATTTTCTCAAGTCTAGTTCTCTATTACCCCTCTTCTTTTCTTTGGTACAGCACACAAAACAAAATAGGATAGATCTTCTATCTTCCCTCCATGTACCTCATTGATGTGGCGTGCCACTGGATAACTAGGGTCCTGGTTTTTAACTGCTCTCAAATGCTGTAATATCCTAACATGGGCCATGTGGATAGTACTTCCTACATATAACATAGGGCAAGTGCAGGTTAAAACATACACTACATGATCACTTCTACAGTTCAGACTTTTCAATATTTTCCAGGGTCTCTTCCACAGGGGCATTTGGATTTCTTTTTTATTTATTCCATATTTGCAGGCTTTGCATTTAGAACACCTACTAAAACCAGGGCTTGGTTTCAACCAGCTTACCTTTTCCCCCAATTCTGGACTGTTGATCACCAATTGTTCCCTCATGGATTTAGCCCTTCTAAATGACAAAAGCGGTTGATTGGAAACTATTTCTTTCAGGACCGGATCTCCCCTGATAAGATGCCAATGCTTACCCAGGCTGGCTCTCACCCTCGCCTGGTAAGCATTAAATCCCATAATTAATCTTAACTCTGGTTTAGAGTTAGACACCTTGTCCTTCTTGGTCCTACCAGTTTCCCCAAAGAGAATATCTTGTCTGGTCATTGTATTCACTTTACATAATGCCTGGTCCAAAACCATCTGGTTATAACCCCTCTGTCTGAACCTAACATTGAGATCCTCCTGTGCTGCTTCTAGAGTACTACTTTCACTGCAGTTCCTCTTCATTCTTAGTTGTTCTGCATATGGAATACTCTGCTTTAACTTTTGAGGATGAAAACTTTGACTATGTAAAACAGAGTTCCCAGCAGTAGGTTTCCTATAGGTGCATGTATGTAGCTGCCCCTCTTTGATAAACACCTTCAAATCTAAAAAATGAACACAGGATGGACTCATATTATCGGTAAAAGTCAAATTAAGATCATTCACATTCAAAGAGGAAATAAATACTTTAGCTTGTGTTGGACAACCTCTCCATATAATGAAGAGGTCATCGATGAATCTGACCCACAATTTAATGTTGTTTTGCCACTGGGTTTTGTACATGGTTCTAAATACCTGCTCCTCCCACCAGCCCATGTGAAGATTTGCATAGCTGGGGGCAAAGCAGGTACCCATCGCCGTCCCCCTTAATTGCTTAAAAGTATCATTACCATATTGGAATAAATTATTCTCAAGGCAAAATTCCGCCATTCTTAAAAGCATTTCTGAGTGTTGATACAAACAAAGGGGTCTACTACCTAAAAAGTGCCTCAATGCTCTTAATCCATCCTTGTGGGCAATGCTTGTGTAGAGAGACGACACATCAAGAGTCACTAAAAGATCCCCTTCTTCCCATTTAAAATCATGCAATGTTCTCAGGAAGTCTCCAGTGTCTTGAATATGTGGGGTAAACCCTTAACAAACTCCTGTAAAAAATGGTCTAAAAATCTGGATGTTGTTTCTAGGAGACTTCCAATAGCAGATATAATGGGTCTGCCTGGAGGCTTGTTGATATTTTTATAGATTTTTGGGATCAAATAAAAAATAGGCATCACAGGATGGTCAACTTTCAAATACTTCATTTCCGCTTCTGTTATTAGACCTAGAGTTCTCCACCGTGATAGCTCTTTATGATATTTTGCTTGAACCTCTAGCAGACTGCTTGATGGTACTTTCTGATAGCACTCTTTTTCTTTAAGTTGGAGCTTGGCCTCAACATCATATTGGTCTAAAGGCCAGAGGACCACGTTTCCCCCTTTGTCCGATTGCCTGATGACTATATCTTTTCTCTCTTTAATCCTCTGAATCACATGGTTGTACTTGATATCTTCTGGTCTTTGATCACGATAAAAATGTTCTTTTGATTCCTTAGCTAATTTCTTCAAATCATCAATAACTAGTTCAGCAAATATGTCTATTGAATCTTTGGGCATCATCGGTGTGAAATTTGATTTTCTCTTGAACTGGGTTTTAATGGTACCATGAACATCCAACCCCAATGTCTCAACCAAATCCTCTGCACTTTCAGAAGTTCCCAATGGGTCAGCCTCACGTTCCAGCTCATCCAGATCTCTTAATAACTCTAGGTCAGCCACTGTGAGTGTTCCTGCTCCTTCATATGGCCTGTTGGTATCTTGAACATTGTCACTACGTTTTCTCTTGTGGAAGTATTTACGTAATTTCAGGTTACGTATGAATTTAAAAAAGTCTATTCGCATTTGGGGATAATCAAAGTTTGTACGACTACAGTAAGATAAGCCAAGTGACAGAGTATCCTGATCTTCTTTGGATAACTCTAAGTTAGATAAATTTATCACCGTGGCTTGACTAGTAGACATCATTTGCGTCTGAATTCCTATATATATATTCACTGAAAAAACCACAGGTTTCAGGGACGTCATAGTTAGAAATTAGCATTTAAAAAACCTTAGAAATTCACTGAAAAAACCACAAGTTTCAGGGCTGTTATAGTTAGTTGGACATTTCACTCGTACAAAACCAGAGAAATTCGGTCGTTATAGTTAGTAGAGCTAACTATAACTCGCGCCTCCGCAATGCACTGCTGATAATGTCACATATTACATCATTCATGACATGGTCAGTGACGTCACTGATGACATCTCAAATGACATCACTGATGACATCACTGATGACATCATCCACATGATAATCTGATGCACCTCCTCACACCCTAATATAACCTTTGATACACCCACTCTAAAATACAGACTACCATTTTCAAACCCATAGACACACCAATACCAGTTACTACATACCCACTCACTGATTCCTAGGTCTACACACACATCCACACATTCACCCATACAGTCACTCATACATGCAGTCACTCATCAATACAGCACTATCATATGCACTCATACACCTATACAGACACTCACACACCGCCACTCATCCATAGAGTTACTCACACGCCTAGTCAGTCATGCAAAGAATCAATCACACTCCCATTTACTCACCTATACACTTATACACACACCACCTCACTTATTCATACAGATACTAACACATACTTACTCTCTTATAAAATCACTGATACAAGCACACACTCATCCATACAGCCACTCTCACAATCACTCACTCTCACATATAGTCATTTATATACTCCAACACTCACATATACTGCCTTTCACATATGTAGTTACTCACACATGTACCACTGAGACATTCATTCACTCACCAACATACCCATACACACACTCACCCACCCATACAGCCCTTCACAGATGCACTCCTGAACCCATACACCCAGTGAATCACCTACTCACACATCTATGCACAGAGTCACACCCCCCCACCTACCCACAGAGACACTCAGGCACCCATACAGATACTCAGACAACCAATCAATAACCCATATAGACACTCATGTAGCTACTCACCAACCCATGCAGCCGCTTACACACCAACTGACAGACTAATACAGACATTCACACAGTTTAGTCACTAACCCATGCATTCAGTCAGACACGGTTAATCACTCACTTATACAGTCAGTCACGCACCTACTAAATCATCCATTCAAACACTTATACACCCACTCATTCTTCAATACACCTTGGCATATATATATATATGTATATATATATTTAAAACATATTTAAACTTTACAGAAACACATAGTCACTGGATGATGTCATCAGTGATGTCATCAGTGATGTCATTTGAGATGTCATCAGTGATGTCATCAATGATGTCACTGGCCATGTCATGAATGATGTAATATGTGACGTCATCAGCAGTGCATTGCGGGGGCGCGAGTTAGAGTTAGCTCTACTAACTATAACGGCCGAATTTCTCTGGTTTTGTACGAGTGAAATGTCCAACTAACTATAACGTCCCTGAAACCTGTGGTTTTTTCAGTGAATTTCTAAGGTTTTTTAAATGCTAATTTCTAACTACAACGTCCCTGAAACCTGTGTTTTTTTCAGTGAATTTCTAAGGTTTTTTAAATGCTAATTTCTAACTATAACGTCCCTATTAAGTCCCCTTGAATCCTGAGGGTCCCTGGGGGCCAACTAGCCCACCAGGTACCTCCAGTAAGCGCCATAGAGCTGCGTTGCAGAGAGGTGTTCCGAGGCCATGCCTCTTTTTACACCACGCTGCAAACGCGGCTTCTGGCGCACTGCTGCTCGGAGGATGAAGTCCACTTGTGTCCTGAGGTCCTCCTAATTTACTTTGAAGCCCGGGGAGGTGGTGGTTCCCGGGGCTTGGGGGGCCTTCGAGGCCCCCCTTATAATTATTATAAGCCCCGGGGAGGTGGCTGTCCCTGGGGCTTGGGGGGGCCAGCAAGGCCCCCCATGTTTTAAATTTGTAAGCCCCGGGGAGGTGGTGGTCCCCGGGGCAGCATGGGGGGGTTGGGACCCCCCCACGCATTTTTATTAACAAAGCCCCGGGGAGGTGGAGGTCCTAGGGGCTGCGGGGGGGCCGTGTGCCCCAGCATATAATTTGCATAGCCCCGGGGAGGTGGCGGTCCCCAGGGCTGCAGGGGCCCCACGAGCCCCCGCTATTTAATTTTGGCATTGCCCCCGGGACCTGGCCCACCCGGGGGCTCATTAAAATAAAATGCGGGAGCCCGTGCTTCATTTATCTTTATTTTCTCAGCAGGATTCGCGACCCCAGCATGAATTCTGCCGATTTAAAAAATATGCTTTTTGGCCCTGGGGGTCTTTGTGGGACCCCCTGATTAGGCCTAGGGGGTCAGGTTGTTTTTAACCTGCCCCCTTTTCTTGTTTTTCATCTTCTTTTTTCTCTTTTCTTGTGACTCGGTTCTACAGAGTAACAAGATGGCTGCCAACACTTCCTGGTTTGGAGTGTTGGTAGCCAATCAGATTGAAGCTCGTGCCCGGGAGGGTTCGCAAACCCTCCTCGGTGCTCAGATATCCATATTTTTCTTTTTTTAATTTCTCAGGATCTACTGAACGGATTTACACCATTTAAAAAAAAGGTATCTTTCTGAACCAAGGGCTACCTTCTTGCCAAATTTGGTGTAATTCTATTCAGCTTAACTTTAAAAAACAAATTATTTACACTATTACCATAAATATTTATCAATAAACTAATTATCATTAATTACAAATTAATTATCACTTAATTATAATTAATTTACTTCCCGCAATATACCCCACAAAACACACAATACGTTCCTAAAAGTTTACTTAACAAAAAATTAATTACACAATTAACATAATTAATTATCAATTTAATAATTAATATCAATTAAAAAGTTAATTATTACTTAATTAAATTTGAATCTATTGCTGTTACATTGGGAGGGTGGTTATGCTTTTTTACATTAATTACCACAGTTTCTTTGGTAGTTGCCCTCCCATAGCATGCATTAGAATAATACTTTGTACATTTCCAATTAATATGTTCAGCAGAAGCATTTTCTTGACTGTGGGTGTATCCCATGTAACACAGTAACAGTTTCCCCTTCTGCAATGTTATAAATGTGGCACCTTTTGTCATTATGTCATTATTTACTGTAATAATATGAATATAGAAAACTTGTTATTTAATAAATGTTGTTTATTAATATGTAGTTAAATATACATTTTCCTTTTTTTCAAAACGTGCTTATATGTTGTTTAGCTAGGTATTGTCTTCTTGGAAACCTTTTCTTTGGGAAGCTTCTTCTTGAAACAGGTGTTTTTTTCTGTTGGAATAGAAAAGGCAGTTTTATTTATTGCACATATAATTTTTTTGATTTTTACCGATGTTTAGGTTATTAGGACTTTTAATTGTTGCTGTTTAGTATGCATAAAGCCGTTATTTAGATATATCTACTTTTTCTGTGGTCTTTGATGTGTACTTGTCAATGGAGTTTAGTGGAAGGTTGAATAATCTGTAGAAATGGATAAATGTTGAAAACTGGGTTAGTAATTATTAAGAATCGTTTTTAAAAGTTGAAATGATTCAACTTCATATTTTAAATATAATTATTACTTACTTGGAGAAGTGGATGCATGGTTGTATATGTTGCAGGCTTCTCTTTTGCAGGGAAAATCCATCAGAATTTTCTCCTCCCCAAATGTTTTTTTTTAATGCTATTGTTTGGGTAAAATTACTGCAGCTTTTATATTGTTTGTTTGATTGGTTACCCTATTTTATAGGTTATAGTTTTGTATGGTTTAATATTATTGGTTGTTTTAGCTTCATTTCTTTTATTTTTTAGTTATGTCCTTAATGAGAAAACGCCAATTAATGTTTTTATGCTCGTATTTGAGATAAATTATTTTATTTAATATTATATGTATTTATTTTAAGTAAAGAAACAATATTGTTTGTAAGTATAAATCTGCGTTGCATGTAAGTGGGATGAAAACCTGTGTAATGTATAATTTAGTGGAGTTTTCTGTTTATATATTTTAAATATATTATTTTGGTTATGTAAAATATAATATTTTATTTAAAATTGTAGTTAGTATTGTGGGATATACTTATTGTTGTTTGTTTGTTTAAATAGCGTGCTTTTCATATTTTTTTACTGCTACTTGTTTGAATGATATTTATGTAGTCGATAATGTTGATTTTGATATGTTTTACCTAGTCTATGGTCATAATATTTTTTTCCTGATATTTTTGTTTTTGATATATGTTAGATTAGATATTTTTGATGTCGATATTTATTTGTACAATATTAGTGACTTTTTCTTTATTAAGTAAAGGGTCCCGATATTTTTGTTAATGGCATTAAAATTTCAATCATTCTTTAAATCGATATTTGTTGTCCCAGTATTATGCCAGTGATCTGGTTATGGTTAGAACATTTACCTTTGTATTTACGTAAATCAGTGTGCTGATTTCTCATTACTGGCGTTCACTGCACCTCAGTTTTGGGAATTCTGATACAGTGCCTCTGACATAGTCCTCTGTTGTAGTGGTATCTCGGTTTAGTGGCATTCTCAGCAGTTACCTGTAACCCTCATGTTTCTCAAATCAGACAGCTTCAAATCACTCTACTTGTAAGTAAGTGGTACAGTTCATATGTAATTCCCAAATCAATGCTATCTCTACCTTATTTTTGTCTTAAAAGAACAGTTTTAAGCCCTTTTAAGCTCCCTATCTGTTTGGAGGATTCTGTATGTGGCTGCATATCCTCAGGCACTCAGAAGGAAGGGGAAATTACTATGTTTTGGACACATCAACATTCAGCATCATGTAATTGACATCAATGCATACAGACGAGTGACTAGAGCTGAACTTGCAGGAGTTCCTTTAAAATAAGGAAAGTGGCTTGCTTGTCTGGAGATCTTTATGTTAGAATGTTACATTCTATTTATTTTGTTAGAATACTAACAATGTTGAGTAACAGCATTTTGCAGTTCGCAAGTTAGAAATTGGCAAGACTGCTGACACGACCTGCAGTGACAAGACTAATAAACTGTTCACACAACTTACCTGGCCTGATTATGTTACTCATTGTAACATGTCTTGCTGATGAGCTGGTGCAGTGAGTCAACGCTTCCTCAGCATCCACGGAAATGCTCAAAACCTTCAAAGCAGCGTCACAGAGTTTTCTTCCTGAGGAAGAACAGCAGTCTGGCGTTTGAGCAACACAGAGGCTTTTCCAGCAGACTGGCTGTCTTGTTCTGGGGGAGTGGAATAAAAACAGCCTATAAGCGCTGATGAACATTTGGGTACTCATTATGATGGTGGTGGGACTAGCGTCCAACCGCCATCATTTCAGGCACGGGAACTTCCGACAATGAGTCGACAGTCCAGACAGCCTAATTACAATACAACTGCCATGCAGGCAGTCGTAAACATCTCTTTTTCCATTGTGGCTAGTGCTGCGGTCCAGAAAAGGGCCTGGCACGTGGTGCATGGATGTTTGGGGGGCACCACATGTGCCCCTTGTGAGAAGTTGGCCTGGCATATGCTGTCCACTAATTATAGTGGGCACCTTGCACCAGTCCAAATCGACTCTTATGGTAGGTAGGTTAAAGACAACCTTATTGAAAGCTATCCTAGTGGTAGCTGTGGAGAGCAGCCTTCAGGCTAAGTCTTGAAGGAATGTAAAGCAGCTTGTTTTACCAGTCTATAATCTCTTGAGTGACCAAATGAAAGAGCACCACACCAGGTATATATTCAAAATATATGTATTTATTACTAAACACACCCCTCTAGTCTCTTTATGAGGCTAGAGTTCAAGTACATAGGTTATAAGATCTTAAATCACAGTAATAGCACAAATACACGTTTGGGCCCTAGGGGCGTACCAAACCATATACCAATAAAGTGGTATGCGAACCACGACTGAACTAGACACTAGGCCTAGAGCCTCTAGAAGTGCTTGGACCACAAGGAACCACCCAAGGTAGTGACACAGGGGACCCACGGGAGACGCGTGCAGTGTAAATACACAACCGCGATACGCCGTTAACTTCTATGGAGAAAGTCGGGATCGGGAAAATAGAGGAAAGGGACACTTTAAAGAGGACTAGGACAAAACCCTTTGAGATCTAGGACTTTGAAGAGTCTCTACCCACGGGAGCACCGGAGTACTCGTGTTACCTCACCCAGGGAAGCCGGGTGCATAGGTGCCTTTCGGGGTCGGGTTTCGTTGTCGTTTCTTATGGCGATCTGCTGCAAAGTGCTGCTGGCGACCAGGAGAAAAGTGTCCGGGTGGATCCAAGAGTGGATCGGAGTTCTGAAGAACCTGAAAGCAGAGGGGACAGAGTCTGGGTCACTAGCCAGTGACCAGGAGGGCGATGGACAGATGCCCACCGATGTCGAGTGCTTCAAGTTCGTTGACGGTCGTCTTGACTCTTCAGCCACGAGGTCCGGGAGGCGTTGTCGGCGACCAGGAGCAGGATTCGGGCTGTTGCTCGATGTCTGTCGAGTGCAGAGGTGTCGGCGACCAGATTGGACCCAACAGGCCTTGGCAACGGCAAGTCTCGAGTAAGATGTAGATCGTCGATGATGCAGACCAGCAAGGTCTGGGGAACTCACCCAGCAAGGGTAAGTGAGGGCAGGCCTGGAGCAACCAGACTGCCAAGTAAAGAAAAGATTGGCCTTCGGTAAGGGCTACTAGCCAACGGGCTAGCGACCGCGAAGGAGCCTCGTGATGCCGCACGTGGAGCTGGCTTACAGGACACTCGTGGAGTGGGGGCCAGTGATCTTCGGTGCAGGTGGTGCTGGAGGCTAGGGCTACTCGGAGCCCAAAGCACGACTTCTTGGGAGACCCAGAAGATGGTGCACTTGCAAATGTGCTCGGTGTCCAGGGGTCACGGTCTCACGTTACCCACGATAGCCACGGGCCTCAGCTTTGCTGGAGACTCAGGGTAGCCTCGGGGAAGTCTGAGAATCTACCTCTGGTGATGCGATGACTTCGGCGTCCGACAGGAGCTTCAGTGATGCGAACCGGACAGATGCTTCTTTGGTGCCTGCCAAGCAGGGGAGTCACTCCTTGACCCCAAGGGAGATTCTTCAGTCCTCTAATCGTGAGTAGAGCGTCGAAGGTCCAGGATTCTGTTTCAGAGTTTCGTCCAGGTATAATCTAATCTTGCTGTGGCAAGGGTTCCCCATTTTAACTAGTAAAACAGGGAGGGACTAACTCTATGACCCCACCTATGGGAGGGTCAAGGGAGGGGTGGCTACACCCACTTCCCTTTGTCCAGTTTCGCGCCAGAGCAGGGGCAGGTAGCCCCTGAGCTGGTTTGAACTGGCATATGCACAGAGGAGCCTTTTGCTCCCCCAGTGCAGGACTTCAAAGCACTCTAAGAGTGCACCCACCCAGCCCCAATACACATTATCCTGTCTGGGGAGGTGGTCACACCTCCCTGCAACAGGAAACCTATTGTCCAGGCCTCCCCTGCCGGAGTTTCATCCAGCAGCAGGAGGCCAGACTTGTGTCTGTGGCAGCAGCATCCATTTTGTGATGCCAGGGCTTCAGAAAGAAGTTACCGGGTAAGCCAGAGTTAACATGTCTTTCCCTCTAGAAGGGTGGAATGCTACCCCCGCCGCCAGGATTGGCGGGGGTAGTATTCCAAGATGTTTGACACCAAACACGACATGTTTAGGTGCAGCCATTCCAAAGTTAGCATTTTACCGCGAGGATATAATGCGCTTAAGAGTATATGGTCAGGCTGCACTACAAACAGCATCAGAGATGGTCTCCGAACGCTGCAGAGGGGCCCTGCTCATGCAGGGGCACCCTCTCACATAGGAACCATGCACTCTGCCTTTAGGATTGATAAGGCCTGCCTTAGGAGTGACTTATAGGTTTCTAGGTGTGTATGTATTTCGTGATATAGGTAACCTATATCACAGTAAGAGGTGCATGCACCACCTTACCCAGGCTGCAGTAGCAGACCTGTGGTGTCAGTTTGGATGGCCTTCCAGGGGTGGCATAATACATGCTGCAGCCCCTGGCAGGCCTCTGAGGTACCTATGCCCTTGGTACATAGTATACCATATACTAGGGACTTATAAGGGCACTCCAGATCCCAATCAGAGATGTGCCTAAGGCACATGGAATCCATTTTACAGAGAAAGCAGATAGACTGGGGCCCTGAATAGCAGGATCCCAGTCCAACTAAGTCATAAACCAGCAAAACACCATAAAAAAGTGGGGGCAACCATATAGTCAGATTCCACCTTCCTACATAACCCCCCCAAACGAAAGGAGATAAGGCTAACCTTGGCCAGCTGAGCCTATATTGACTAAGTGGCCATATAAGGAAGCACCTGCACTAGCATGGTTGCCCCCTATGTTATGGTCCACTAAGCAATCCCTCACCCTAAGAGTATGAGAGGGTCTCCACCATGGGGAATCACTACCTCTGGTGTGCTTAGGTAAAGTACAAGGCTGGTGAGGTGTCTGAGTAGGGAAGTGAGGCCCTAGGAATGTTGGCCTCAGTTTCCTCAGATCACTGGTCACCATGTATGCCTGTCTTTCCATGACTGAGTTGCACTTTGCTCTAAGGGTCAACCTTTGGCTGCCTACAGCTGGGGGTTGGGTCCCTTTGGATGGAACACTGGAGGGACATGGCAGGTTTGGAACCTTCTGGTCCCAGGTTTGCCCTTGCCTACCAGAGTCCTTCTGGGGGAGGTCCCTACATAAAGGTATGGGGGATCCCTCAGTGTGTAGAGGAATTTTCACCTGGCTAGGGCTACTAGACTGGCTGCCCCTAATCTGCTGATGGGGGCTTCCTCTGGACAGGGGGCCCGGGGGGTCCACTGGCCTCCCTGACCTCTGCAGCCCTGGGCTGACTGAGGCAGGGTAGAGAGGGGCAGGTTACCTGCTCCAGACTGGGTACCACCGTGGAAGGGTCCTCTGCCATCAGGGGTGTGGCCAGGCCAGGCCTGACTACCTCTGTGGCAGTTCCTTCACTAGGGGTAGGGTCAGTTCCCTGAGGAGGCTGACCCTTACCTACTGTCTGGGGGAAGAAGACTTTTCTTCAACCCTTTTGCTCTCTTTTGGGGGAGAGTGGGCCATTCTTTCAGGCTCCATCTCTCCAAAGTCTTGGGCTGGGGCTGTGGCCATCACAGCCCCACTAACCTTTGCAGGGACGCCCAACATCCTAAGATGGGTTTGGTGTTCAACTTCAGCCCAGGCTGAAATTTCCAAATCATTGCCCATCAGGCAATCTACAGGTAGGGTTGGGGACACTGCCACTCTTTTGGGCCTGTGACCCCCTCCCAGCTGAGATTGACTATGGCCATGGGGTGATCTGTTCTGACACCATCAATGTTGGTCACCTGGTATTTAAACTCAGGTAAAAGCTGGTGAGGGGGGACTAGTTTCCCTGCCACCATGGTGACACTAGCCCCTGTGTCCCTAAATGCCACAGCTTTCTGACCATTAATCATTGGCTCCAGTCTGTACCTGCCCAATGCTATGGGACCCATGGTAAAGGTGGCAAATCCTATACCACCATCAGAGTCAGAGGAGTCTGTTGAGGGGTCCCTGTCTAAACTAGGGCCCACCTCTGTTCCTCTTGCAAAAGCACCCAACTTTTTGGGTGCACTACTCCCAACTGGAGGATTACTACTGGTAGTACCAGGAGGGGTGGTAGTAGTTGTGGGAGGAACATTTTCTTTATTGCCAATCCTGGGGCAACTGGGATCAGTTTTCCAGTGCCCAGGCTTTTACAGACATGGCAATATGGTTTCTTTTCAGGAGAGGAAGGAGTTTGGGACCCACCCCCAGAAGAGGAATTTTGGGGCCCTGTAGGGGACTTATCCTTAGATTTATCCCCACCTTTCTCTTGGGACTTAGTAGAATCTTTCTTCTGGTCACCACCCTGATTTCTAGTTTTTACTCTGGTTCTGACCCATTTGTCTGCCTTCTTTCCCAATTCTTGGGGAGAGGTCAGATCAGAGTCCACCAGATACTGGTGCAAAAGCTGGTTTTGACAATTATTAAGGATCTGCTCCCTCATAATCAAATTGTACAATCCTAAAAAGTCATGCACTTTGTTGCCATGTATCCAACCTTCCAGAGCCTTTGTAGCACAATCTACAAAATCAACCAAGTCTTGAGTCTGAGCTTTTGGGTGTCTCTGAACTTCAACCTATACTGTTCAGTGGTTAGGCCAAACCCATCTATCAGAGCACTCTTCAAGACTGTGTAATTGTCAGCATCCTCTTCTCTTACAGTGAGGAGCTTGTCTCTACCTTTGTCTGCAAAGGAGAGCCACAAGATTGCTGCCCACTGCCACTGGGGGACCTTCTGAACTTTACAGGCCCTCTCCAGTGCAGTTATCCATTTGTGGATGTCATCCCCACTCTGGTAGGGAGGGACAATCTTGTTTAGGTTTCTATGGTCATAAGACCTGTCCCTATCTCTAGGGATATTGCTGCCACCATGGGACTCTAGTCCCAACTTTCTTCTCTCTCTAAGGAGATCTAGGGATTCTCTATCTAAAGCCAATTGCTTCTTCCTGATCTCTAGTTGAGTTTCCTCATACTGGACCAGTCTCTTTCTTCTCTCATGAGAGGATTCCCTCCTGTGAGAAGAAACAGAGCTCCCTATTGAGGTGCCAGAGTGGTTAGACTCCTGAGAAGGAGACCTAGACTTTCTGAGCACACTCATAATCCTTCCTGGGGGGACAAAGGTGTGGTTCTCTAGATCCTCATCTTCATCTTCCCCAGAAGGGATTGGGTTTTCCAGGTCAGGGTCATTGTCACCCTCCTGGTCAGTTTCAGAGGGGGGCTGGGGGTAGTAGTACCCCTGGCCCCTTCCTCATCTGCTGGCCCACCCTCTGCTCCTACCCCTTCAGTCTCTGAGGACTTACTAAGATCATAAGCCACCAACAACTCCTGGAGGTGTTGGGTGGTGGGACTTTGGCCTGTCCTTAATTTCCTCACGTTACACAAAGCTCTCAGTTCCAAGAATGGGAGTGTGTCATACTTGGAGGGGGAAGCTCAATGGCTTCCTGCAGGGCATCTTTGGATCCTGCTTTTAAAGACATTACTAGTGTGGTGTGGTGTATGCACTACCTACTCTAGTGTGGCCTACTAAACTCTCTTGAGTTGTAGAAAGGGTTGTGCTATCCCTTAACACACAACTCTAAGTTCAGTAGAACTTACTGATATTCTAAGCTTAAATTATATGTACCTTAGGTACCTTCAGTGGTTTTCAGTTGATCAATTCAATTGAGATTATCTGGTAAAACAATAGCAAGCTGGAATCCCACACGCTGCACACCAATGTGAGAAGTTGGCCTGGCATATGCTGTCCACTAATTATAGTGGGCACCTTGCACCAGTCCAAATCGACTCTTATGGTAGGTAGGTTAAAGACAACCTTATTGAAAGCTATCCTAGTGGTAGCTGTGGAGAGCAGCCTTCAGGCTAAGTCTTGAAGGAATGTAAAGCAGCTTGTTTTACCAGTCTATAATCTCTTGAGTGACCAAATGAAAGAGCACCACACCAGGTATATATTCAAAATATATGTATTTATTACTAAACACACCCCTCTAGTCTCTTTATGAGGCTAGAGTTCGAAGTACATAGGTTATAAGATCTTAAATCACAGTAATAGCACAAATACACGTTTGGGCCCTAGGGGCGTACCAAACCATATACCAATAAAGTGGTATGCGAACCACGACTGAACTAGACACTAGGCCTAGAGCCTCTAGAAGTGCTTGGACCACAAGGAACCACCCAAGGTAGTGACACAGGGGACCCACGGGACACGCGTGCAGTGTAAATACACAACCGCGATACGCCGTTAACTTCTATGGAGAAAGTCGGGATCGGGAAAATAGAGGAAAGGGACACTTTAAAGAGGACTAGGACAAAACCCTTTGAGATCTAGGACTTTGAAGAGTCTCTACCCACGGGAGCACCGGAGTACTCGTGTTACCTCACCCAGGGAAGCCGGGTGCATAGGTGCCTTTCGGGGTCGGGTTTCGTCGTCGTTTCTTATGGCGATCTGCTGCAAAGTGCTGCTGGCGACCAGGAGAAAAGTGTCCGGGTGGATCCAAGAGTGGATCGGAGTTCTGAAGAACCTGAAAGCAGAGGGGACAGAGTCTGGGTCACTAGCCAGTGACCAGGAGGGCGATGGACAGATGCCCACCGATGTCGAGTGCTTCAAGTTCGTTGACGGTCGTCTTGACTCTTCAGCCACGAGGTCCGGGAGGCGTTGTCGGCAACCAGGAGCAGGATTCGGGCTGTTGCTCGATGTCTGTCGAGTGCAGAGGTGTCGGCGACCAGATTGGACCCAACAGGCCTTGGCAACGGCAAGTCTCAAGTAAGATGTAGATCGTCGATGATGCAGACCAGCAAGGTCTGGGGAACTCACCCAGCAAGCGTAAGTGAGGGCAGGCCTGGAGCAACCAGACTGCGAAGTAAAGAAAAGATTGGCCTTCGGTAAGGGCTACTAGCCAACGGGCTAGCGACCGCGAAGGAGCCTCGTGACGCCGCACGTGGAGCTGGCTTACAGGACACTCGTGGAGTGGGGGCCAGTGATCTTCGGTGCAGGTGGTGCTGGAGGCTAGAGCTACTCGGAGCCCAAAGCACGACTTCTTGGGAGACCCAGAAGATGGTGCACTTGCAAATGTGCTCGGTGTCCAGGGGTCACGGTCTCACGTTACCCACGATAGCCACGGGCCTCAGCTTTGCTGGGGACTCAGGGTAGCCTCGGGGAAGTCTGAGAATCTACCTCTGGTGATGCGATGACTTCGGCGTCCGACGGGAGCTTCAGTGATGCAAACCGGACAGATGCTTCTTTGGTGCCTGCCAAGCAGGGGAGTCACTCCTTGACCCCAAGGGAGATTCTTCAGTCCTCTAATCGTGAGTAGAGCGTCGAAGGTCCAGGATTCTGTTTCAGAGTTTCGTCCAGGTATAATCTAATCTTGCTGTGGCAAGGGTTCCCCATTTTAACTAGTAAAACAGGGAGGGACTAACTCTATGACCCCACCTATGGGAGGGTCAAGGGAGGGGTGGCTACACCCACTTCCCTTTGTCCAGTTTTGCGCCAGAGCAGGGGCAGGTAGCCCCTGAGCTGGTTTGAACTGGCATATGCACAGAGGAGCCTTTTGCTCCCCCAGTGCAGGACTTCAAAGCACTCTAAGAGTGCACCCACCCAGCCCCAATACACATTATCCTGTCTGGGGAGGTGGTCACACCTCCCTGCAACAGGAAACCTATTGTCCAGGCCTCCCCTGCCGGAGTTTCATCCAGCAGCAGGAGGCCAGACTTGTGTCTGTGGCAGCAGCATCCATTTTGTGATGCCAGGGCTTCAGAAAGAAGTTACCGGGTAAGCCAGAGTTAACATGTCTTTCCCTCTAGAAGGGTGGAATGCTACCCCCGCCGCCAGGATTGGCGGGGGGTAGTATTCCAAGATGTTTGACACCAAACACGACATGTTTAGGTGCAGCCATTCCAAAGTTAGCATTTTACCGCGAGGATATAATGCGCTTAAGAGTATATGGTCAGGCTGCACTACAAACAGCATCAGAGATGGTCTCCGAACGCTGCAGAGGGGCCCTGCTCATGCAGGGGCACCCTCTCACATAGGAACCATGCACTCTGCCTTTAGGATTGATAAGGCCTGCCTTAGGAGTGACTTATAGGTTTCTAGGTGTGTATGTATTTCGTGATATAGGTAACCTATATCACAGTAAGAGGTGCATGCACCACCTTACCCAGGCTGCAGTAGCAGACCTGTGGTGTCAGTTTGGATGGCCTTCCAGGGGTGGCATAATACATGCTGCAGCCCCTGGCAGGCCTCTGAGGTACCTATGCCCTTGGTACATAGTATACCATATACTAGGGACTTATAAGGGCACTCCAGATCCCAATCAGAGATGTGCCTAAGGCACATGGAATCCATTTTACAGAGAAAGCAGATAGACTGGGGCCCTGAATAGCAGGATCCCAGTCCAACTAAGTCATAAACCAGCAAAACACCATAAAAAAAGTGGGGGCAACCATATAGTCAGATTCCACCTTCCTACACCCCTTAGTCCCCATAGCAGAGGGCCACGGGGGGCCCTGCTAGGGGCCCCCTGCTAGGGGCCCCCAAAGTCCCTTTCTGTCTACCTTTACATGGTGCTTGGACCGCCATGCAAAGGTAGAGGAAATAGACATCTTAATCCTTACAGTGGTGCCTGCTCAGGCACCAACCCCATTGTAGGGATTATGGTCTGACCGCTGCCCCGATGTACTCCTCGAGCCTGTCGGAGCACCCGTGCACGTCTCGAGCACAATACGATGCTCACCAGAAAGTGGCTAAGGTTAAGAATGTCCCTTTTGGCAATTAGGGACAGTATGAAGAATGAACTAGCAGACTAGCTGCCAATGGCATAATTAAAGAAGTAGAAGATTCGGTATGGCTTGCACCTGTGGATATAGCTCGCAAAGACAATGGTGAGGTTTGCTTATGTCCTCATTACAGCACAATTGGATTATGGAAATGTATTGTATCTGGGTGCAACAAAAAAGGGACTCCACAGGCTGCAGTGTATCCAGAACGGAGCAGCTCACTTGGTCCTAAGGCTGCTGAGAAGAGCGTCCTCAAAGAAAGCGCTGAATTCACTACACTGGTTGCCCATTCAGAAACGGATCTCGTTTAAGGCACTATGCTTCTGCCACCGCATCATGCAGGGCAAAGGCGCACCTTACCTGCGGGACCTTCTGACACCCTACAATCCAGAACGACATCTTAGATCCACCGGGACTCACCTGGTGAAAGTTCCCAGGATAAAAAAAGCACGAATGGGTGCACGTTCTTTTGGATACCTGGCAGCGAAAAGCTGGAACGCCCTACCCCTGCCCCTCCGTGAGTAACCATCAGAGAATCTCTTCCGAAAAAGATTCACAACGTGGCTCTTTCAATTATGAGTGGCGAGCTGACGGCCTATGTCTGCTGATGTGCTGATTCTCGGGGTTGTTGATAGAGTAAATAGCACGGGACACACCAGTGGTGTAACCAGGCGCTCTATAAATGCAAAATAAATAAATAAAATGTGTTGATTTGATGGAGCTTAACAAGGCTGTGATTGTGAAAAACTATCCACTTCCCAACATTAGTGAAATGCTGAGCTCATTGAATGGTGCCAAGCACTTCTCATCTTTAGACCTTAGTTCTGCGTACCATCAAATAAAATAACTGATGCTTCGCAATATTTGACCACCTTTGCCATTCCCTCGGGTACTTTTAAATTTTTGTGGATGCCGTTTGGGCTCATATCAGCCGCCTCTGTTTTTCAGAGGGCAATAGAAAAGGTATTGAAGGGAGTGACAAGAGTGAAAGTGTATCAGGATGATATTCTTGTGGTGGGATCAGATATAGGAGAACACAATGGAAGGTTACGTGAAGTATTAGAGAGATTACTGAAGAGTGGTCTGACTCTTAAATGTGAAAAATGCTAATTCAATGTCCTCGAGATAGAATATTTGGGGCATATATTTACTGGTTCAGGGATACGACCAAAGAAAGTACAAAGTTGAACTGGTAAAATATTTAGGTATGGCAGAGTTTTATAACAAATGTGTCCCTAAAGTTGCTGAGAGAACAGTAATTCTCAGGTCGCTGTTAAAGAAAGGTAGAGAGTTCTTGTGGTGTGATGGTTGTGAAAATGAATTGAAGGATGTGAAATCTGCTTGGAAAAAGCCTTGGATCTTGGGAGTTTTGATAATAAGGATGATATCATTGTAATGACGGATGCCAGTTCCAAGGGGCGGGCGACTGTATTGATATAGCAGTCAGGTGGTGTGTGTAGAACCATTGCATTAATTTCAGGCGGTCTGAGAGGTGCAAAGATCAACTACTCAGTTATTTAGAAAGAGGCCCTGGGAGTATTTTGGGCTGTTAGAAAATTAAGAAAATGTCTTTGGGGATGCAAGTTTGAGATAAAAACGGATCATAAACCACTCAAGGAGGTCTTTCCGAAGAAAGGTATTGACCAGATTTTGAGTCGCATTCGCAAGTGGGTCGTTGCGCTTCAGGAGTTTGAGTTTGAACTAATGTATGTACCTGGTACAAGCAATCTACAGGCAGACTGTCTCTCAAGGTTGTATGTTGATTTGGAGGAGGACAAGCCCATGCAAGAAGGAAGCTTTGGTGGGAAAGACTACGGTGAAGACGTAAATGTGTGTGTTGTAACTGTGGGAATAATACAAGAGGAAGAATGGAAGAGGATGTTGCCAAGTGATGTGTATTTACAATATGTGATTAAAATGGGTTTGGAGTGTTGGTTGAGCAAAAACAGGTGTGAAGAGCATGCATTAGAGTACTGGGAAATTCGCAATGAGCTATCTGTGGTGGATGGAATACTTTTGAGAGGGAACAAACTCATACCCCCTGTAGAGTTAAGAAATATATTGGTTAAGAGTGCTCCTGCTAGCCACATGGGCATCTCGAAAACTAAGAATAGAGGGAGGGTGTGCTACTGGTGGCCATCGATTAACTTAATGATAGAAAGGGAAGTACGAGGCTGTATTGATTATGCACCATGTGACCAAGTGTTAAAGTGTAGGACGCAACCCATGGTGTTTAAGTCACAGGCCTATGGACCATGGGTGGACATTGCATTAGACATACTTGGGCCTGTTAAAGTAAGTTCACATGATAAGTATGTGATGGTATATTTGGTCATGTCTTCAGGCTGGCTAGAGAGCAAGGAGGTAAACTCTATTGAGTCAAAGGATGTGGTTTGTTTCTTAGAGGAACTATTTGTGATGGAGGGTTTTCCTTTCCAGCATTCTTATGGACAATGGAGTTCAATTGACCTCAGCGGTGGTTGAAGGATTTTTGAGAGTGAGAGGTGTAAAGCACAAGAAGGCCGCACTATATCATCCTGAATCCAATGGTGTCATAGAACACTTTATAAAGGCCTTGAAAGAATGTTTGCAACAGTCCCTTATGTGTGGTATGAACTGGGAAGAGAGCATGAGAACAAAAGTAAGAGAATACAGGCTAACCCCACATTTAACAACAGGGGTGTCTCCATTTACACTGTTTTCAAGTCTCCTGGGGGCACTTTCCTATACTGTTGCATACCTTTCAGACTGGTGTCCACAGTGTCAGTTTTCCAGAGAATTGTGGTTCAAATTCCGGTGGTTTAAACAGAGTAGTTGTCTTTTCAAAATGATGATTTACTGTTTACTAAAAATGGGCAGGACCATGACAAAATCTTACTCAAGGTTTTCAAGATTTTTGCTGAACGATGCATAGCCATGAAGAGACAGAAATGAGAACTTTGGGGAAAGACTGTGAATTTTTAAGTCATGTTATTTCCCGTGAAGGGATAATGCCCAGGCCTGGATTGGTAAAAGCAGTGGTAGTTGCCCTGCCTCTAAGGCTAAAGATGAGTTGTGGGCCTTTATGAGACTTTGCGAGTACTTCTCAAAATGTATTCCTGATTACGCTGCTAGAATGAAATCTATCCAATTTGTTAATGAAATCTGTTTCTTTCATTTGGGATAATATATGTCAGAAAACTCTTGGTGGAACTGGAGAGTTCCAATACCAGCACACTCAGGTCCTTTCACTCCAATTTCCCATGCATTATCACAGTAGATGCAATCAAGTATGGCTTGGGGGAGGTTCTCACACAGAAGATAAATTATAAAAGAGCCACCAAATGCTTTGCGTCAAGAGTTCTAAGAGTCTCTGAGTTACACTATTTAGTTATCAAAAAGGAGTTGTTAGCATGTTTTGGGCTATTGTTGCTATGCCAAGGGCATAAGATGCACCCTCTAGACAGAGAAAGCCACTTCATGCATCACTAAACTGACCACCAACATGCTACAGTACAATTCTGAAGTAAAACACATTCCTGGAAGTGGTAATCTTAGAGCAGACTTTCTTTCCAAGCTACCCTTCAATAAAAAGAGACTTTGTTTGGGGAAGATGATGTAGAAAATTATTTTAAAACTGCAGGAAACATTTTTCAGTCTAGTGCATGTTCGAAGGAGTGAATAAAGGCTAGCAAGAGTAATGAGGTTCTCAAAAATGTAAAAATCTTTTAAGACTGGCCCAATGAGAAATATGTCTAATTTGGGCTTCAACCATTTGTAAGAATAGCATATGAGTTAATATGAGAAGATGGTATTGTGTTGAGAAGGAAAAAGCTTATACCTTCCTTTCATATTTACAAAGGTTTGATTAGACTTGCACATGAAGGTCACTTAAGGTGACTAAGAATATAACTAAGTGGGTTTTTGTTGGCCTTCAACGGATAAGGAAATTGACGTCTTGGTTGAAGCATGTGTCTTTTATAGTAATTCAGAAAAGAAATGTAAGGGGTGCTTTCCTCCTTTAGATCCCACTGAATTTCCTGCTATACCATGGAATAAATCAGGGATAGATATGGATGGCCTATTTCACTTATTATCTTTACAAAATCGCTATGCTTTTGTGCTGATGGATTTCTAAAGTAAATGGCCAGAAGTACATTGTGTGTTAGAACCCACTGCAAAAATAAACAAAAAATGCTAATTTTCTAAGAGATGTTTTCCAGAGAAGGCTTCCCTAAATTTCTAGTTTTGGATAACGGTGTTCAATTTTTGTTTCAGATACGAGAATTTTTGTAGCTGATTCTGGTGTAAAGCATCTTAAAAATTGTCTTTATCACCCACAAACCAATGGGCTGGTTGTGAAATTAACAGGGTATTGGCAGAATGTGTTAAGTGGGCCAAAAATAATGGGTGTGTAATTGAAGAGGTGACTCTGTTGATCAAACTGAAGACTAATAAACTCTTCTACAATTTACCTGCCTCTGATTATTTTACTTGTTGTAACGTAAAGGCTAGATTAAGGGAGAAGAAAAAGGCTCCCAAAGAGTGAGGACTTGGAAAAGTCGGTTGCTTTTTCAAAGAAGATTTGAACTATATTGCTTCTTGTGATGATTAAGCTATAATACGTTTTTCACAAGATCAATCGGAGTAGACGTTTGAGATAATGGGGTTGCGATTACCCATTTATCTCTATCCACCTTCTGAAAAAAATGGCTAAAAAAATTATTTTAATTGAGAACATAGAATTAGCTGAATTGAATTACCTCTTTTTCAGAAAGTAAATATGCAAAAGAGAGTTTAACTAAAATAGAAGTGAGTGCCTTGAAATGAAATGAAATGAGAATTTATAAAGAGCGACATAAACCCCAAGGTGTCTAGGCGCTACTTTCTGAGCAGTGAATAACTAAGTAGACTTGGTTGAGAATTAGTGTCTGAAAAGCCAGGTTTTTAAACCCTTTCTGAATTTAAGCAGATTGGATTCCTTCTTTAGTGTTAATGGCATGAAGTTCCAGAGCCTCGCCGTTGTTGCGGCGAAACTCCTACCGCCCCATCTCACTTTTCTGAATCTAGGAACTACAAGGTTGCCACTGACGGCTGATCTGAGGGACCTAGCGGGAGTGTAGGGCCTAAGATATATCGATAGCTGCTCTGTGCCAAGGCCATGTGGAGACTTGAATGCTATGCATAAGGCCTTAAGTTGAATGCGTTCTACAATTGGCAGCCAATGCATTTGCACAAGGGAGTCAGAGGCTGATTCCTGTCTTGCAATCCCCAAGAGTAATCGTGCTGCAGCATTTTGTGATATCTGGAGTTTGTTGATGCAACGCTTTTGTGTGCTGGTAAATAAAGCATTGCAATGGTTCAGTCTAGAAAATATGAGTGCAGTGACTACTGTTTTTTGTAGAATGGAAGGGATGAGTGGGAGTAGTTTCCTCAGGACTTTGAGGATAAAGAAACATGAGGAGGTAATAAGATTGATCTGTCCTTCAAACAACAGTTTGGAGTCAAATAACACTCCTAGATTTTTTGCTTTGGTCGTTGGAGTTGGAAGAAGACCATGCTGAGAGGGCCACCAGTTATTTGTCCAGACTGACGGGTTATTACCGAAGAGTAGCACCTCTGTTTTCAATGAATTGAGCTTTAAGCAATTGTCTAAGATCCAATTGCCAATATGACACATACAGTCATGAAATCTGCCCGTTGTTGAGTCAGGTGAACTGTTTATTGCAACGATTATTTGCGTGCCATCCGCATAAGGCACTAGTGCCAATCCACAGCCTTTTATTAATTTAGCCAAAGGCGTGACATAAAGGTAAAATAGAGTAGGACTCAAAGATGAGCCCTGAGGAACTCTGCAAGGGAGCGAGAAGGAGGGTTAAACATAGTCACCCAACGCAACAGATTGAGATTGCTCCGAAAGGAAGGAGGCTAGAAGTGACAAAGCTTTGTCCTTGATCCAGAGCGTGGTTAAACGGTCAACCAGAAGTTTATGGTTGAACGTATCGAAGGCGGCTGATAGATCTATTAAGATCAAAGCTGTGCTACCGCCATTGTCTAAGGTCTGTCTGAGCTCTTCGGTAGGGGAGATCAGGGCTAGCTCTGTACTATAGTGAGCTGGAAAGCCAAATTTGGTTGAATCAAGGATGTCAATGTTTGTGATAAATGTAGTTAATTCCATGTTTATAGCTTCTCTACTACCTTTGAAGGAAAGGAGAGTCTCGAGATCGGTCTATAACTGAGGGGGTCACTGATGTCCAAAGTCAGCTTTTTTAGGAGTGGAAGTATCGAGGCTTTTTTCCACTCATTGGGAAAAAGTCCCAACGTGAACACCCTATTTAATTGAGGCATGAGAGAAGTGGCTATGATCTCCGGCGACAGATGTATAATTCTCGGTGGACATGGGTCTGAAGGGGATCCTGAATTGATTGAGGATATAATGTTTCAGGTTTGGTTATCAGTTAGTGTAGTGAAAGGCAAAAGGATATTTGTGGTAGGCGTTGCAGGGCCAGAATATAAAGGCAGGCAGTGTTGTAATTTTTGCTGTTGGATAGGTGTCTGAGCAGAGCGCTCATCCAAAAGCAAGAAGGTGTCATATACAGACTTTACCTTATCCTGAAAGGAGGTGGCCAGGGAGTTACAGAATTGATGACTTATAATAGTATTCTTTGGTTCTGCAAATTTGGAAAGTTTTTTCACAGTGGCAAATAATACTTTAGAGCAACCATTGGCAGCTTTAATTTTCTCTGTAAGTAAAGAGCTTTTTCTTTCAAGATTAAGCTCTTGTAGGCTTGAATGGAGGCTTTATATTTAAATGTATCCTGTGTGTTGTAGTCTAATCTCCATTTTCTTTCTAATCTTCAACATGCTTGTTTCTGGGCTTTCAGGGCATCGTTGAACCAGGGTTCAGGTGGAGAGGTCCTGGAATGCTGAAGATTGTTCGGGGGGGGGCTAGTTAAATTGTTGCTGATTCTAGCCAAGAGTGGAATTTGGTGACCGCTTGTTGGAGATCAGAGGGGATCTTGGGCAGCGATTGATTAAGTAGGGTATTAAGTTGTCTGGCTTTTATTTTATTCCAGGGACGACTTGAGGCTGCTTTTCCAGGGTGCTTGAAGGATGGTTTTATTGGTCCCAAAATTTCAAACATATTTGCGTTATGATTGGACCAGGTCAGAGGAAGAGAACTCACCCATCTTAAGTTGAGATTATCTGAGAAGATTCCATCCATACAATGTCCTGCCTTGTGAATGGGGTCTTTTACTAACTGGATTACTCCAACACTCGCCATCTGATCTAGGAGAATTTCCGTATCATGATCCTTAGTATTCCCAGATGAAAATTGAAATCGCCTAGAATTGAGAAATTAGGGGATTCAGCATTGCGTTCCAGGAGGTGGCCAATATTATCAATAAATGAGGCTTTGGTCCTCGGCGGACGATAAAGTAATATTCCATTAAAGGAATATTGACTGTTTAGTTCAATCTTAAAAACCAGCGCCTTGCAGTCCATGATTTCAGTGAGAGCTTCAAAGTGAGATTTAAAAATGGTTCTAAAAAGTATTGCTATCCCCCGCCTTTTTTTCCTACTCTGTCTACTCTGAATTTTAAAACCTGTGGGTATGGCCAGAAATAAATCTGTATCTGATCAGGCATCGGCACGCGTTTCGGTAATGAAGGCCAGATCTGGTGAGTTTCTAAAAGTTCGCAAAATGCAATTGCATTTTTATCAAGGATCTCGAATTCATGAGCACACATGATATTCTACATTTGGGCAGTGGGGGAATTAGCCTTGGTATTATAAGCTGGGAGATTGCGATAGGTAAATTCATATAGCGGGCAGCGGGACAGACTATGAGCAGCTTGGGGGTCAAAACAAGGACCGGTACACCTCTTACCTTGTAATCCAAGCCCTAAAAGGAAGTCCCTTGAGTATTTGAAATTGGACGGCGGTTGTAATGAATCTGAGTCCAACCCGACAGAGTGGCTGGTGCTGAGCGCGGTCCGAGCGTGGACAGGTGCAGACCGGCTTCCCTTTGGTGCGCCAGCGGCGTGCCCGCTGCGTGCGGACGCGCTTGTGGGCCGGCTTTGTAGCCTGGCATCTGAGGGTGGGTTAGAGTGCATGAGGGGGCGTGCCCATAGGCGCTAGTAAGCGCGAGGGCTAAACAAACAGTGAGAGTTGAGAAAAAACATACTGGGGTCCAGCTACCGCGGCTACGCTCACAAGCTCCCTTGTGAGGCGTAGCTACTGTAAACTAAAATCAAGTTAAAAGAACAATGGAAAAGTAAAAACCATAAAAGTATTTTAAAAAACGCCTTTCCAAGATGGCGGTTAACGTCGGGAGCCAGGCAACTCCCATGCACTCTGGTACCTGCAAGGAAAGAATGCAAACACTGATGGGTAAGGTCCACATTACAACAGAAAGCTGCGGGGATGCGCTTGTGGGCCGGCTTTGTAGCCTGGCATCTGAGGGGGGTTAGAGGGCATGAGGGAGCATGGCCACAGGTGCTAATAAGCATGAGGGCTAAACAAACAGTGAGGGCAAAGAAAAATCAAACTGGGGTCCAGCTACCCCGGCTACGCTCACAAGCTCCCTTGTGAGACGTAGCTACTGTAAACTAAATCAAGTTAAAAGAACAATGGGAAAGTAAAAACCATAAAAGAATAAAAAAAAACACCTTTCCAAGATGGAGGTTACTGTCGGGAGCCAGGCAACTCCTTGGCACTCTAGTGCCTACAAGGAAAGAAAAGCAAACACTGATGGGTAAGGCCCACGTTGCAACAGAAAGCTGAACAAGTTAAACACGTTAAAAACGTTAGAGAAAAGGTCTGATGTAATAAAGCCAGAGAACAAAGAAGGAGGCGGTATTGTACAAGATTTAAAAGATAAGAATGTTGGGATTCCAAATCAGTTTAGTAATATTAAATTTAATTTACTATTGATAAATGATCCCAAACGATTTGTCAGACAACAAAATAAGTAATTGACCGGTATGGCCTTGGCAAAAGAATAGATAGGAGAAAAATAATTTACATTTCTTAATAGTCCTGATTTTAGAATACTAGTTATATACACACACCCAATGACCCCCTGGAACACCAATAATAGCTGGCTGGCTGTCAATCAATGTTGGAGCCAATATCCAAAAGTGTTGATTTTTCATTAAACCTTTTGTCCTGGAAAACAAGTTATATATCAGACATAGTATGGCAGCGATTGCCAAACTTAGGGCCAGATGTACGAACATTCACATTTGCGAGTCGCAAATTGCATCGAATTGCGACTCCCAATTTGCGATTCGCAAATGTGAATGTACAACAGTGCCTCAGACATTGTTTGAGATTCCCAATGGGGTCACAAATTGCATGCCTCATTAATATTCATGAGGCAGTCGCTATTTGCGACCCCATTCGGAATGGCTAGCGCTCACAGGGATGGTGGCCTGCTGGGGTCAGCAGACCACCATGTCTGTGGCTGCTTTTTTAATAACGCACAAAAACAAGGGTCCCTAGTCAATATCTAAACTTATTTGGATCATGGGCTTCACACAATGCTGTGACATAAATTGAAATCAAAATGTATACAATCATACAGTCTTCAATGACAAGAGTCAGTACCACATAGGAAACTAATGACAAACTAAATGGGACATATGAAATTTATTCCGTAAAAAATACACAAGCAAAGTTAAAATCTTTTCACAATAAAATACAATTTACAATCATATACATCACAAGAAAACTAAAAAGTCGACGCAGCGTTTCGGTGAGTTGATAGTCTTTCACCTTCTTCAGGACAGTTTTCTAAGTAACAACATTTTTTATTATTATCATTCTCATATACATTGTCCCAGTTTTACTTGGCCTTAATAACTACACAGTTTTTATTATACACCTGACTCTAAGTAAACATATGTACATCAATTAATTCAAATTCCAATTACATAACATTTTGCATGGTATTAATAAACATAGCACCCCGAAGACAATATACTGTATTGTACTAAGGGACCTAACATCACACAATATTTGAGTCGCTACCCATGATCCATATTAATCCAGCAAAGAAAAATTTCTGAACCTACCTAAAGTAGGAAGTCGCTAGGATTCAATTTCACTAAATACTTGCAGAAACAATATTCTTAGATGAAGTTTGGGATTACAAATGTCCCTCTTTGTATTTGGATTTTTTTTTAAAGATCCCCTAGAGTGGGAAAGAGTGAAAAGAAAAGGGGTTGTCCTCAATGGTAACTCCAATACCTCTCTCCCCATAAAGTTATCCAGACACGATACTACATACCTTAGTCTAAAAAACCGATTTATATTGGTTAAGTTCGTTAGTGCCACTGATATATTATTGTTCAGGGACTACGAATAAAAACCAAGTCTGTGGGGAAATATACAAAAGCGTTACTGATGAATTATCTATACGATTCAACCAGGTATGATTAAAAACCCGTTGTTTAGACAGGCTTACCAGAAGTGAACTGGTACATTCATAACACCAGCAGATGTGCCGTGACTAGAGGTACAGATTAAAATGTCCACGCCGACTTCAGATTAAAGCGGCAAAGGAGCTGTTTTAAAAGAATGGAGGAGAGAATCAACATCACTCCATGACTCAGAGTTAAATACAACTGATGTCCTACGATGGTTCTCGACCTTTACCTGATCAAGTTGCTGTAAAAGTCATGCAACCGGTAGAATTAAAAACCTGTAAAAGAAAGGCGCCGTATTACTTGTACGTACCGTGCAGACCCTGGTATTCTGCACTGTAAGGCCATTATTTATGGTAATAGACGTTATTCTAATGTCAACCAGAAGCCTATTTACCGCAAAGAGCTTACAATTGCCCTAATATCAAGAATTGGGGTCTAAGTATCTACACTATAAACCCCACTTTTCAAGTAACACGTGTATCTTTTGTCTTTCGACAGCGTCACGTACCATACAGTGAGGATATCGTTTTCGACTATTCTCTAGAAGTGTATGATGCTTGTTACGTAAAGGCACTCATTACATTTACACTTAGGGGCCGATTCCGATTCAGGCCGGAAATCTCTCCGACCGAGCCGGACCCGGAGAGATTTCCGACCGAATCGGACTCTGGCAGTCCGACCGAACGAGTACGATGCGCACGCATGCAATCGGACTCGAGTCAGTCGGACTCCCATTGAGTCAATGGGAGCCGGACGTACAAAGCGTACGCGGGCTCCCATTGACCCAATGGGTGCGAGGCGAACACGGGTGCCCCCTACAGCGGGTACGCCTCGAAGCGACTCGCGGAGTACATGCACAGGTAGGGGGGACCCATGGGTCCCCCCCTGTGTGCGACTCGCGCGGCTACGCATACAGGGGGGTCCGACACGGACCCCCAAAGTGCGGCTCCGACTGCTCTGTCGAGCCGGACGGCGCGAGTCGGTCGGACTGCTCGCGGCGCACATCGTACTTGCCCGGCCGGGGAACGTCTCCATCGCGCGGTGCGCGTCGTGTCCGTGCGAGTCGGTCGGAGCGCTTCGGACCCGCGACAAGTCAGTCGGCGATTACGCGTGCGCTCGCATCGTACTCGCTCGGCCGGACGCGCGTACGAATCGGTCGGGAAAGAGGGCTCCGAATCGGATCCGGTTAAGCCGAATCCGATTCGGTGCCCTACCGGCCGAGATCGGAATCGGCCCCTTAGCCTGGACATCTTTATTTTATAATACTTCCAATCAATGTCCTAACGGTGTATTAAAAATGTTTTTTATTTTATTATTGTTGCTCTTTGGTGTAAGGCATTGTATGTATCTATCTTGCCAAATGTTATACGAACCATTAGTTATGACCAGTACCACTATGTCGGTGTAATCATAATGATTTTAAAAAACCCTATGTTAAAATTATCTTATGATCGCGTCGGTTAAATACTAAATATAGTATCATTTTAGCTGGTGCTGAATGGTATACAGAACTAATCTGTTTCTAGATAGGCCTTACAAACATAGAGCAGCAGCCGTCATGCTTACCCGTTATGAACAATCCGGCCTCCCTGCGACCAACGAACAGCTTCCGGGTCAGGATACACATTTGTGTTAAACCCGGAGGTCGTTTATATACGCTGTAAGTGGGTCTGTATACCATTCAGCACCAGCTAAAATGATACTATATTTAGTATTTAACCGACGCGATCATAAGATAATTTTTTTTTTTATGCAGCCCGTTTTCCTTAAAGGAAAACGGGATGCATTTAAAAAAGAAACATTTAACTATTCAGTTTCATTTTTTAAGGGCAGGCAGTGGTCCCTGAGACCACTGCCTGCTCTTAAAAAATATTTTCGCACCCATTCACAAAGGGGAAGGGGTCCCCTGGGGACCCCTTTCCGTTTGCGAGTGGCTTACCACCCTTTTGCAAAGGGTGGTAAACTGCGAGTGTTTTGCGACCGCAAATGCAAATACATTGCAGTCAGACTCGCTGTTAGGAAGGGCGCCCTTGGCACGCGCCTTCCTAATAGCGAGTCACAAACCGTATTTTGCGAGTCGCTAATAGGTTAGCGACTCGCAAAATATGGTTTGTACATGGGGCTGACCGATTTTGCAGTCGCAAGCGGGCTGAATTCCCGTTTGCAACCACAAAAAAAGGTCGTACATCTGCCCCTAGATTACTAGTACTATGCTACAACTGATTTTCTAGTAACAATGGATACAGAAAGCCTGGACACTAATATTCCACAATTCTGAACTCCATCTTTTATTAATCTACTCTGTAGAGATGATTCCGCCCACCTAGAGTACCCTTGTCATTTATTGCTGAATGTCCCAGAAATGCTCCAATAGAAATCTATTTTCTTTTTGATAATCAATTTTTAAACAAATTAAAGGCAGTATGTTCGGGCCTACCTGTGCTCCAAATGTGGCCATGTTGTTTATAGCTCAGTTTGATGAGGAGCCTATTCATCATTTTGTTAATCCATTTTTACTGAGTTTCAGGTTATGAATATGATATATTGACTACTTTTTTGATTTATAGAGGAAGTCAAGATCAAGTACTAGGGGCCCAAGTCACAATCTACAAAAGTAATACTACATTAGTACTTCTTACTTACTCCAAAATGCAGTTCACACACCTACAAGTGTAACTCTCCACCTCTATCTTTCTTACCTTTTCAATGAAGAGTTCCTCACACATGGAAGTTTCCTACTTATTAGTAAATGTGGGAGGGACCAGGGGATTGCCTGGAAAAAAGAGGGGCTTAGGTGGGAGTAAGGTGGGCTTTAGAGAAGATTAAGGAGGGGTTCACGGAAGGACATTCACCCACCCAAAAAATTGTAAGCTCATTGCTATTTACAAACTGCATGTCTAAAGTTACTGCAGGAAAAAAGGACACAGAACAGTGTGGCATTTTTACTACAGCCCTCTCTGTGATTCTGTCGACTTTGATTGTGGGGTGCCATAGTTGCTGACTGACCTCAAAACCATGTCTGAAATCATGTGTCACTGCTTATCACCCAGCTCTGTGGCTGAGAGACTGTGTTAGCTGATATCTAACAGGGCAAATTTTACTGCGTACAAGTTCATTTGAGATGCTCGGATGACCTCCATGGCAAATGCAACTGAACTTTGCAGCTCACCGTAAAGTATGTCACGTTACATGTAGCAGATACTGCACATATACAATACCATTGTAAGGAAGTGGATTGTTACTGGTTGAGGTGGATGGTAGTCCACCACAAGTAATATAGTCATTACTCTGTTAGGACCAGGCAATGATTTCAGTAATCTAAAACTGAGTTCAACCCCTAGTAGCCTTGGCACAGTTCAGATAGGCTTAACTTAGAGAAAATGTGTAGAGCATTTAGAAGTACCCAAAAAAGGTAAAGATTTGAAAGCACAATCCAATAAAAATCCCACTCCAATTTATAAAATAGAGTAACATTTGATAAACAAAATAACATCAAAACAACAAAAATCTAATAAGGGGAACAAGAGATATGAACTTTCAAAAACTTGTGTAAAAAAACACCAAGAAAAAGTAAAGTGGCAAACAGTAATTACAGTTCGCGGGTGACCGGGCACGATTTCAGGTTGACCCTGAAGGAGCAAGGGTCAGCTACGGCAAGCAGGTTTGTCCCAGTCAAAAAATGTATTTTAAGACTTACTCTCTGAAATGGAAGTCAACATCCTACAGCAGGGCAAGGTTGCAGAAGGTATCTGTGGAAATATTCTTTAAGCCAGTAAACAAGCCGTTGAACAAGCTCCTACTGAAGCCGTTGGTTTTGGGAGGAAAAGCTCAGACTGGGATAGTTCAAATGTATGCCCTGGGAAGTCCTCTAGCCAGAGGGATACTCTTTGTGCCTTCGCACGGTTAAGATTTCTATGTTCAAATTTAGTCTCTTTTTCAGAGCTCGGAATCCTTTAGCTGAACAAGGCTGCACGCTGTATCTGATGGTGAGTTCCACAAGGCTGGATACCTTCTCTCCACAGGTTCTTAGAGATTGCAAGAGAAATCCAGATAGACACAGCCAAGTGTCCCAGGACATCAGGGACAGCACTTAGGGGTCACAGCTCACTCCAGTAGAGGTATTCGGCATGATTCAGTACAGGTCCAATTGCAACTGATCAGGTAGGCACTTTGGGAAAAACGGACATTTATAGCTTGTTATTTCCCCGTTGTCATAGAGTCCACTTCTTTTTCCTAGGTCCAGGTGAGAGCAGGTCCTCCTCTTTCAGGTCTCTTTGCAGGTCTCAAACAACAGTTGCAGTCCTTCTTCTGTTCTTCCAGAGGCCCAGAAAGTGTTATGTGAAGGGTATCTTGCGGTGCTACAATAATGGCTGGTTCCAGCTCGTGGGTGTTTGGACTCCTTGATCAGTCCTCATCAGTGGGGCAACAGTTTCCAGGTGCAACTCCAGCCACTTTTTCAGCAGTTCCTCTTTGCTATAATGCAAACAAACCCACGGTGCACCTTACTTTTAAAATCCAAGATGGGGAAACCCTTTCTCCCTTGTGCAGAACCTGTGTGCATGCCCAGAGGTGTGCCCAGGGATATTAATAGTCCCTTTCTATGTGGGCACTCAGGTCTGGTTCTAGGGGTAGATTTCGTCCCACTGGGTTTGGAGCCAGTCTGGTTGGGAGAACAAAGGTTTGCCTTCACTAGGTCTCACCTTAGATTTACTTGTGAAGGAACAGGTCCTTTAGAAGTTAATAAAGTTCCTGGGTCCCCCCAAGACCAGGAAAAACACCTCCTCAGACTCAGGCCATTGTTTGTACTCTGGGAGCACTTTTCACACCTCATTAAGGTCAGGCACTGCCTGGGCAGATGCTGGCAGGGTAATGCAAATTAGTCTCCAGGAGCTTCAGACAGGAAAAAATGTAAATTTCTAAAAGCTGTTTTTCCTAAATAGCTATTAAAAGCTTAACTTCACCATGGCTACCAGTTAGACAGAGATGTAAGTTTAAAGCCCTCTGCCTAGATTTCAAATCACTGCACGGTTTGGGACAAGCACAGTTTAGGAACAAACTGAAGTGGTACGTTCCAAACAGAACCTTACGGTCAGGTCTGGCCAAGAACATGGTAGTCACCCCTTTTAAGAAAGCTAACTGGGGAGGTAGGAGCTTTTTCAGATCAACAGCACTGCTTTGGAATGACTTACCTATCACTTTAAAATCAGCCCCTTCCCTGCGAGCTTCAGAAAAAGCCTAAAAACTTGGCTATTTACACACACTGCATAAAATAGGAAAAATCCTTTTCCCGCACTGTTTTCAGTACTGGTTATCCCTTCTGTCTTATCTGTTCTTTGTCTCGATAGCGCCAAGACGCCTTCGGGCAATAGTTGCGCTCTATAAATTTTATTTACATTACCATTAAATTAGATGTTTAATATATATTTTAAGATATAGGTTAAACTGTTTTTCTATCGTGTCTAAACCCAAGATAGCAGAAGTCATATTTTAATCTGAACTGTACTTTTCTCATTGGACAGCCAGATCCTTTCACAATGAAAACAATCTTTTGTGGGTCTGTCATTGCAGGGACACAGTAACAGTTCATGTGGGCTACAAGGCCTGTATAGGGGTGACTTTTTAATATTTAAAAGGAAGGTTTTCCATGTCAAAGGGATTATTTTCACAGGTCGGGCTGCAGGTTTAAACTGCATCATTCAGGCTAAAATGGTAGGCTTGAAGCCCTGTCTTCCTTGTCACACTAGAGGATGGCACAATATGTGATGTGGTCCACAGGTGACATTTACCTTTCCATACATGCGTGTAGTTTCTATACCATATCCTATAGCCTTATAGGAGGGTTAGATATGTCAATCAGGGATTAGCAAACTTTAACATGCTTTAGGGATCAGAGCACATACACAGGGCACTGGACAGCAGTGCCTCAGTGTGTAGAGTCTAAAAACCAGCAAAAACATTCAGCAAAAATATGGGGTGTGACCATGTAAGAAAGGGGCATTTTCTAACATTCTTCCTTAAAAGTGAGTCCTGTATATAATTTTACATCAGCAGCCATTGCATCAATAGTAACAATTTTATTAATTCGCTCATTGATTTGCAAGGCCAGCATTTTGAGGTTTCAATGCCAGGTTGTGAGAAATTTGGTTGCTGGTTGAGGAGGGCGTGAGCCCTTCTCAAGCAACAGCCACAGTCACCTTCAGGATGAACCACTAAAATCTCTAAATTAACCTACGGGTAACCCTCTCCTAGCTTTGCACAAAAGCAGTCAGGCTTAACTTAGAGACAATGTGTAAAGTATTTATGCAGCACGCAAAAAGTAATGAACTGAAAACACAACACCAGAAGTAATCCCACACCAATTTAGAAACTTTAAGTACATTTTAATAAACAATTTGAGACTAAAACGACAAAAATCTAATTAATAGAACCTGAGATATGCCATTTTTGCAGGGCACGACAGCTAGCAAAAGAGCTAACTGCGAAGTCCTTTAAACAGCAATGTTGCAGCGTGGTGACATTTCTACTGATCAGACATCAATTCAGAAATAAAGGAATAATAATCCTATTCAAAAATGACATTTTTCGCAACATGAAAAATATTGTGTTGCAAATAGATTTCAGCCCATCCGTGCTATGATTGCATCAGCAATTCAGATGTAATTGTTTCCAAAAACAGTGTGTGTAATTTGGCACAAGCATTCTAAACATCTGACCTTTGCAGTTCCGTAGAAGCACCCGTTCTTCGTGACCTTGTCCCCCACTCAGGGTCGGATTGGTAAGGCGGGCACTGGGGCAATGGCCGGGGGGCCGGTGTCGAAGTTCCAGCTGTGGGCTGCTTTTTTCCGTAGCCTGGGAGCCGATTTGGGTGGTGTCTGGTGTGTTCAGATGTCGCCGGCAGCCCAGTGGGTGCCCGAGTGGCCTTTCTGGAAGCAGATGGGCGTCCATTACCTCCCTTTTCTCAATGGGCAGAGGTGTCACTCCCGTTCTATCGCTGGGCTGACCAATTAATGTGTGCATACTGAGCGGGGGCAAGGGGCCTGAGCAGAAGTGGCCTCTCTTGTTTTCAGGTGTTTATAAAACTTCGCGGAAGCAGTGTTTTGCGGAAAGGCAATATGCAAATGTGGGCCACTTTTTATTAGCGTGCACGGGCCGATTTCTAATCCCAATGCAACCCTGCCCCCACTGACCTTTAACTGAAGCAATCTCCAGTTCAGCCAGATATATTCAAACAAGCAATTCCTAATTGTCCCAGGTTTAAACATGTGAGGATCAGATGGCTGGCCGGCAATAGGCCTCTTTTTCTGTTCTTAAATCGTCCGTCACGAAAATCTTCAATTGAAATTAAAGAAGGACTTTGCATAAAGGCGAAGGGATTATAGCAAATAGTTCCAACATGCCAAGATAAAGGCCTCTTTTGATCACTTCCAACCTTAGGCATTAATGTGAAAAGCAGCTTCCTCGTCCTCTGACAACTCTACGCTTTTTGAGTATTTGAGACAGCTCACGAATGATACCAGTGGAGTTTTGAATGAAAATAATCACAAATAAGCTTTATACCGCGGCCCTCCGCACCAATCGTATATTGTTGTTTCGGATATGCCCTATTTTGTGTGTGTTTATTGTAATGATGGGTGTCTTTAAACAAGAGCTGGTTTTAAGTTTCTGTCTTATTTATTTTGAATTTGCAAGTGATCATCAGCACTAGATAAAATGCTTTTATGCCGTGCTCGGATGCCACTGGTTTAGTCCTTGCGCACCAAAAACAGTAGGAAAATAAACTATAAAATAAATAGATTCCATACATAGACATTCAGACTGTGATTAAGTGCTGAATACATTTTTTTATGCTCCTTCCTTCAGATTTAGTAGACCTACTGGAATAATGAATGATTCGAGGTGTTTTGCACGCAGATTGTGGACAAGTGGGGAATATTGGGCAATCACAGTGGCAACCCTCAGAACCGCATGTTAACCCCACAATTCTTGTAATTCATGCTATTCCATTGACTGAGACCCCAGTGTCAGAGGCAATCAATAAAACGGATTATTTGGGGCCACTCATAGTGAGGGCCTTAGTGTTCTAAAAATATAGGCCATTGAACCGCAAAGAAGTTGTACAGATCGTTGAAACTTTATCTGTGAATAAGTCCTCATCTTTGTACTCACTGAATACCCTGACCTACCACTGTTTTATGAAAAGAAGTAAATAAATAACATGTTTTAAATATCAGAATGCAGTCAGCAGAAACACCGTATGCAACACAATTGTTTCATTAGAGATACTGAAAGTAGGGGGGGCGTGGCTAGCGCCCGAGGGGAATGGCCGCCAGTCCCTCACTCTCTCGGGATGGTGAAGATGACGGCGAGCCCGACGAGTTCCCTGCCGCCTGCAGGCTTTCCAGAATGTGAGCGCGGACAGCCCAAATGTCGCTGCTCACTGTGGAATACTCGGAATTCACCGCAATGAAACGTAAGCTGCTTTTTTTCTTCACTCGTGCATTAGAGCGGTTCCGTCTTTGAAGCGGCCACCATTTTGAATTGCCCTTCTTCGGATTCCTGTCACGGAATTCCTTCATTTTAAATACGCGCTCAACTAATTCCGTTTCTTCACGAAGGATTAGCGCTTTTTAGTGCTTTCTACAAGTGTGCCCAAAGCTCCCTCAGTCCTGGCTCCTTGACAATGAAAATGCGCCTTAGCAGTTCCCATTAACTTTGCTCCTCAGCGCACGGACTTTGCCTTCCCAAATTCTGCCCAAGGCTCTCTCTGCATCAGTATTTCCTTATGCGCCTTTACCTCATATAAATTTCAAGGACTCTATGCTTTCTTCAATTTCCTGACTGTAAGCTTGAACAGCCTTCGATCACCAATCTCTCCTGATCCTATCTTACCTCCTTTTTGCAGCTGCTTCATTTTTCGTGTGAAGGGAATAAATGCACACTGTTTACCCACCAGCAGGATAAAATTCACTTTACAATGACTGTGGCATATCTTCGAGTTTATTTTACAAATCACAATGTTGTACCTTTTTCATAACTGAATGGGGAGGTTCGCTACTGCTTACCTTTATTTGTGTTTCATTTGCACTCCTGTTCTTGACATTCATGTGGAGTCTTTACCATTTACCAAATGTATCTCTCAATAACTTCTTTTTCTTCATTTGGTGGTTGCCGCATTTGACTCCCCCTACCCGGGTACTGGGATTAATTCAATTAAGCTGAACCTCATTCTCTGCTCTTGCTCAGTATATACTGCTCTGTGATGGATAACTCAACAAATGTTTCACCTAAGGGTGTCGCGTCATCTACTATAACAGCTGCCTCGAACACCAATAAAATGCCAAGCAAGCGATTAAAGAAAGACCCCCCCTTCTCCTCCCAAGCAGCCCTCTTCAGTTTCTATGGATCTACTACTGGAGGAAATCAGAGCTCTTTGCCCCTTTATGGAGGAGACTAACTCAAAGTTACAAATATTAACTGATAATTGGTCAAGTTTGGAGAACAGAGTGACAGCAGTGGAACATAGCATTGAAACTCTCTCCTCATCTCATGTCAAGATGGAGGCTCTTCACTCTCAAGTTTCAACGCTCCAAAAACAAGTTGAAAATCTTGAAAACAGGAATCGACGCAACAACCTCCATATTTACGGATTACCCGAGGGTTCTGAAGGGTCAGACCCTATCAACTTCTTCAAATCCTTTCTTCCAAAGGTCCTCAACTTACCACAGGATACTCTTCTCAACATACAGCGAGCTCACCGTTTAGGCTCTATTTCTTCAGCGAGCTCCTCTACAGGGCGGAAACCGAGAGGATTCATCTTGTATTTTCTGGAATACACTGACTTACTTAAAGTCCTATCTGCAGCCAGAGTAATCAACCGTATTACCTGGTCAGGAAATACTCTGTTCTTCTCTCAGGACTATTCCAAACCCACCACTGACAGACGTCGTGACTTTCTAGCAATGAGACCACATCTTCGTTCTATAGGCGCATGATATGGTCTATTTCATCCCTGCCTATTCAAGGTGACCATCAATAATAAGACTACAACATACGAAGATCCCATAAAGCTTAAAAGCTTCCTCAACTCTTGCCACTCGGAGTTTATGGACGCCTCCTCATCGCACAACAAATGACTGTTCTTGATTTAATCTGGCTTGAGTTTTTCACTTTTGTATTTTCTGGTTAAAATTTTTTCCAAATGTATTTTTGATTCCAGATAATGTTTCTTCACTCAGTTGCTCAGCATGTTTATTAATCCCCTTTTTCCCTTGCAGGTTTTGTTTGCTTGATGTACTTCCCCCATGTCCTCCACTCGATGGGTTTGTCTCCCTTCCCGCCTTCCCGCTTGGAGTCTGGACCCGTCATTGCCCCATGTGGCCTCATCCCCCCCACCCCACATATGTCTCGGATTTTTTGTAAGTATGTCTTTTGTGTTCTCTATACTTCTTCCCATATCAACTGTTTTTCTATTCTTCTCCCTTACTCTCTTTCTCTATTTTCTTACTTGCTTTCCTAGGTTCTATCCTTCCCTACCCCTTTTACGAGATCTCTTTTCTTCTTACTTCTTTCATCTCTCATATATCCATCATCTTCATATGTTCATCTATTGACCTTTATAATGTTTTACTTCGTACTTATTACATGTTCTATATTTGACAAAAAATATGTAATTACTGGTTCACATTAGTATTCATTCTATTTACTTTATAAATGTTAACAGTCGTAACTTGGAATGTTAGAGGCTTAAATTCTCCCATTAAAAGACAACGAGTCCTCTCCCACCTATCTAAGATGAATGCCAATATAGCCCTAATTCAAGAGTCACATCTCACAGAAAGCGAATCACTAAAGCCTAAGAAGAATTGGGTTGGGGAGGTATTCTTCTCACCAGGGGATGGTAAACGAAACGGTGTTATAACCTTATGTCATAAAGCATTAAACGTTAAACTTATCTCACAGGAATCGGATAACGAAGGCAGATGGTTGTTCACTAACTTGTTGATAGGGAAAACTCCCATATCCTTATTTAACATATATGCTCCTACCAGTGGTGATGTCTCATTTTGGTCTCGCATTTCCCAAGTACTTTTAAAATATCCCACAGAGAATTTCATTTTTGTAGGTGATTGTAACCAAGTGATGGATCCCTTCCTTGACCGGAATTCTAAGACTCCCTTCGTTCCAAACAAACTGCACAGAGCTTTTTTGCGCACTATAGAACAGAGAAATTTGGTACATGCCTGGAGACTCTGCAACCCATCCTCGAGGGAATATTCTTTTTTTTCCCCACCACATCAGACGCAATCCAGAATTGATCATATTTTTATCACACACAAAATTTCTCAATCTCTGCTTTCAGCCGATATAGGACCCATACTCATCTCTGATCATGCTCCTGTTCTGCTTCAACTAGACATCCTACACCAACCTACCTCACCCAAGAGATGGCGTTTTAATAATTCTTTACTTCTTGACTCCAATTTTAATACATCCTTTACTTCCTTCGTTCATGAATTCTTTCAAACCAACCTAACTGATGATCTCCCCTTTAGTATAATTTGGGATGCCTTTAAAGCTACCGCTCGAGATTTCATTATTAGATATACATCAAATAAACGTAAATCATTCTGAACGATTCACAATGCACTTCTCACCAAAATCAAAACATTAGAGCACGCCTTTTACACCTCCAACTCGAAGACCAGTCTAGAAGATATTATAAATGCAAAGATAGCTTTTAATAAAACTTCGACTGAAAATGCCTCTTTATTCCTACTGAAAACGAGTGCGAAATACTATGGGGCCCAAAACAAATCAGGTAAATTATTAGCCAATTATCTCAAGATCAAGCAAAACAGGCTTCACATTGACTCCATTATTGATGACAATCAAATACCAAAACATAAAGATCCCGAAATCCTTCAAGAATTCGTTCATTTTTACGAATCTCTTTATACTCCAGAAAATGTGCCCTCAGATACAACTATACTTCAATATTTTTCCAACATCCAAAAGCGTGATATCGCCCATTCCAATCTAGATATCTTAGAAGCTGACATCACACAAGCTAAACTGTTAAACGCACTGAAGACCCTTAAAAAAGATAAAGCCCCGGGTCCTGACGGATTTACAGTTGAATTTTTCTTACACTTCTCCTAATTTTTTATTCCGTATTTACATACTCTCATTTCCTCTTTCACTTCCTCTTGTAACTCATCAGGTTCATTTTTGGAGGCTCTAATTTGCTTTATACCGAAAGATGGTAAAGATTCCAGATACTGCAAAAATCACAGACCCATCTCATTAGTTAACGTAGATTATAAACGTTTTTCGAAAGCATTAGCCATACGATTAGAACCACATCTTCCTTTGTTGCTAGGCAAAGAGCAATCAGGATTTGTTAAAGGTCGTAATATTTCAGACAACACGAGGTTATTCTTTGACATTCTATCTAGAATGAATCATCACTCAGAATCACTAGCTGCAATCGCTCTCGATGCGGAAAAAGCCTTCGATAGAGTCTCGTGGCCTTTTATTTTTCATGCCCTCAAATGGTTTGGTTTTGGCCCAAAAATTATCTCCCTGATTGCTTTACTCTATTCAGAACCTAAGGCGGCCATCTCTACTAACGGTCTTGTATCTTCCTTTTTCACTCTTAAAAGAGGAGTCCGTCAAGGTTGCCCTCTGTCCCCTTTCCTTTTTAACTTAGCATTGGAATCTTTTCTGTCTAGAATTCGGCAAAATCAATCTATTACGGGTTTTATATCCGAGTCCCAGCATATCAAGTTAGCAGCATATGCAGATGACATATTAATTTTCCTTTCTCAGCCACAATCTTCACTCCATGCATTTTTACAGGAGGTTGAAGCTTATGGTTTAGTATCTGGGTACAAACTAAATATTGACAAATGCGAGGTTATGCCTTTAACCAAATATACGTTTAAAGAAGATTTTCAGATCTCAAAGTTTGCATGGAACTCTAAACACATAAAATACCTTGGATTATGGGTTTCTCCCTTCATACCGACCTCCATCTCTCTAAACTTAGATAAATGTATGGATAAATTAGCCCCTTCGCTGCTAGGCCTTTTCCCCTCCTGTGCTAAGCCTTTTTTTGGCTATTTGGGGTAGTGCGCGCTTAGGCCCCTGTAACTTTTTGACCACATAAGGTATCCATGCCAAATTTGCGTCCTTTTTTCTAACATCATGGGGATTGTAAAGGTATCCAG